>NW_017547177.1:4820831-5098998 GCF_001854935.1 Bemisia tabaci
AAGTCAGCAAATTATTGCTCTTACTTGGCCAAATAAAGGAAAAAAAGTTGATACCATTGATTTCCTTAAACTAGAGGGTATTTGAAAGATAACAGTTTCTGGAATTTTCATTATTCGCGTTTCCTCAAATTTGCCGCCATGTTGAATTTTCCGAAATTTTATTTTGAAACAATGCGATCCAAACTTGTGACAACGTCAGTTGGTTTTCCTTGCCTTAAAGGGCACTTTTCAAACTTTTCATTCCAGGTCTGTTTTTATTTTTTCGGTAATTGGGAGCTCAACGGTGATTTTTTGAAAAGTGGTCAATTTAAAATTTTGACCGGCTGTAACTTTTGAACGAGTGAACCGATTTTAATTTTATTTGCGTCATTTTTCTTGTCTTTTTAAGTTCTTTTTAACCATGTCTAAAAAAATGGGGGTTGCTATTTGAATTTTGAAAGTTGCCCCCCCCCCTTGGGGCCCCCCAAGGGGGTCCACCAAGAAAAACCTGATGAAGAATGCAACAAACCGCGACCTTCTATCTTTTTTTGTTCAAAAATTATACCCACTTTTCAGTTACTTTACGGACACCCGGTAGATGCCCAAAACTTACAGAGAAAATTTCTCATATTAGTCGTATGATGAGCAAAGCACAAAGTTTGATTCCTATGCTCAAAAACTAGGCTATCCTTTAGTGCAATATTAGAGATATAATCAATGTGATAACATGAAATTTAAAGAAGAAAAGAATCAGAATCTTACTAATTGTCTTGTAGACAGGGACCTACAAGCATTGCTTATTGAAGTTTCAGGTACAGATGCAAAATTGATTTGAGCCGATAATTTTCCAAATTATAAGCGCCAATCTATATTTTGCTGGTAGAGGGGCTGTTTTTTCTCATATATAATCAATCATGGCTGCTTTCAAAAAAGCCTTCTAAAAGAACATACATCTTTCGAAATTCGGAGATTGTCAAGAAAGCAAACAAGACGGGTTTTCTTGTTTTTTTCGCATTCGAAAATTTGGCGCTTACGTGTTTTTGAAAATAATCGGTTCACGTTCAAGTAAGAAGTCTCACTTCTCATATACTTAGGACTCAAGATGAACCTTAAGACAAATATTTAAAAAAATTAAAGAAGATAACCATCAAAATCTTTTTCATAAAAACAAACAGTATATTACAAGAATACATATGGAAATACAAAAGTCGAAACGCCATCGATTTCAAGATTCAATATAACAATCCATTAGGATACATTTATTTACACTGTACAAAGTATACAACCTAATAACAGTATTATTAACACTAGACACGGGTACATGTTACGTAAAAGTTAGGGAAATTGACTCAGAGCAAAAGCAGTTAAATGCTCGCCTTAAAATTCTGAAAACAAAGAGGTATACATGAACTTTGGAGATACCGACAACGAAAGCTTGAGAATCGAAGAAAGCTCGTGGGGACATGCTACAAAATTAAGAGAACGACCCTACTCAGTATCACAGAAGCGTAAAACCATTTACAAAAGGTGCTCTGACACCCGGGACAAATAATGAAGGAGTCATCTGGTACCCCAAAGCTGTCCATCCTACCCTCTGAAAGCCGATCACCTACCAATTTACAGTATTCCAACCGGAAATTCAGGATCAATTGTAAGTCCTCGTCGGATTTACAAGATTCAGAGCATACTCAACGGGAAACACATTCTACATAAATTAAAAATATGAAGATTTGTACTTTAATACGCAGGGTCCTCATTCAGATAATAACATACCATTCGAAGTAGACATCCACCAGCCTAGTATGCGACAGACTTGCCGCAACAAAATTCTTTGCAAATCATGTAAGTCCCTGAATTTACTAGAATACAACTTCTACATCTTCTCTGCGTCAGGAGACGACAGTGATTAAATGGGAACAATATTATTTTGGTAGAGTCGGAGATTGGAATTGCGGCCTTTCTGAAATGAACAGGCAGAAGGCAAAACACATCACCGCTGGAGAGCCTTGGCGGTCTTCTTCCTCGAAAGCACCCACTTGAGGGCACCGGCGACAGTGCCAACGTTGGCGGGTCGGGGGTTGGGCATGGCGCAGGTCAAACCTCGTGACGTCACTGGAGCATTCTGGACCTGACACACGCGCGGAATCACCGGGACCGGCGGCGGCGCGGGTTTCTTGATGACGTCACGCTGGACAGCCGTCGTCGGGATGCGATGCCGGAAATTGCGCATCAGATGGGGATGCAGGAACCTGGTGGGCATCTGCACTCGCTCGGGCACCTTCTCGCTCGAAGACGCCGACGTGGAAACCTCGGAGCTCTCGGATTCCGGATTCACCTCGACGGCCAGTTCCGGTTCGAAGCCCGAATCCTCGGAGTCCTCGGACTCGGGGGTGAGTTTGGGCACCGTGGGGATCAGGTCTTCGGAATCAGGTTCGCTGCTTGGCGGTGATTCTGGTTCGGGTGCTACGGGGGTTGCGGGCACGAGGTCTGGGAGTTTGGCCGGCAGGTAGGCCTTGGCTGATATGGCGCTATCTGGTGTACCGGGGAAGGCGGGAGCTGACTTTCTTGATGGCTTTCCGTCTACAACGGTGCCGCCTTTGAATAGAGCTACAAGCTCGGAGACTCTGCGCCATTGAGGAACCTGGAACACAAAAACGAAAGTCTTTAGAATCGAGCTTGGATACTACTGTGCAGCAAAAAAAAAAGGGATCAAACTTGAGAAATTTTTTCGTCCAACTATCATACGTTTGTCGCTATCCTCTCCCTTGAAAAGTGTCTTCAGAAGAATATCCTCTAACATTGTGTATTCAGGCAATGTAGGTAAGGTAAAAAGTTCATTCATCACACGACACATTTCAAACGAGCTGCGATGATATACTACCGAACTGGAAGCGGCCAGGTCGAGTTTACAATTTTACTCTCCTTGAGATCGCATTAAGAATATGAATCGCGATGCATCGAAGCATATGGACACTCTGGTACACCCGGGGCAACTTCACGTGAAGGCGCGGGCGTATGTTTCGTCTCAAAATTCAAAACATCCACCAAAAAAGGCTGTCATTAGTGCAGATACTAATATGACGGATAATCTCAGAAATTGTCTCCTATCAAAGCTGAAAATCAGCTCAATGTAGGTAAGGTTAAACAAAAATTCATCATTTAGAATTTCTCAGGGTGTGCACTGTGCAGTTATCACCCTTTCACACTAACGGTATTTAGTTAAAAGAATTGTCATTGCTTGCATTGCCAATGTGGCTTAAATCATACGAAAAAATAAGCAAGGTTCAAGACGGACTCATCTTTTCGATAATTTTTGACTTTATTCTGTGATGCAACGCTTTTGGAACTATTTATACAGGTTCCACTTGAATTTATATTGGGACAAATCCGAACCATGGAATGACCTCAGATCGGTAGTGACTCTACCAGGGCTGCATGGGAAGAACGAGGGAAGGTATAATACATCCTTCTTTTTATACGTGTCAAAAAAGTCTTCAGTTGAAAATTCTCTGACATTGCAAGATTCAGACAATGTAGGTAAGGTTGAATATGGATTCATCACTAGACATTTTTCACACGTATTGGTGTGACGGTAAAACTTGAGATAAAAATCCTCACGGAATTAATTGCGCCAATGAATAAAATGAAATCTCCCAAAAAGCAAAAATGTAACACCTGCCGTTCCTCAATTCGTAAAGTTCGCTGCAAGGAAAATACTGCGATCATAACTTAATCAAGCTGGGAAATCTCAACTGACTGTAAGTCGGTCGCGAGGATTAAACTTGGAAAAAAACTTTGCCAGATTTCTGTAAAATAAACGTTCAAGAAGAGAGCGATTTGAGTCTACTGAAGAAGCCGCCCTGAAGAAGTACTAAAACGCACTCGGCAAAATACTGGCTCCTTTATTTCAGTCATTATGCAATTTGAGGTGCGGCATTTAGTAAAACAATTTGTAAATCAGCTTAGAGCAACTATAAGTAGAGAGCACCGACATCTGAAGGGCAAGAAGGAACAAACAAGTCTCGCCCGCCTATTATGTAGAAAGCTGTGATGCTGTTCCAGCCATCAGAAGACGTCCTTGTGACGAGCATAAGTGACTCACCCTGCCGTGCTAAGGAAAAACGTCGTAGAAACATTCAAGTGTTGCCAAATTTCCTTCGATAAAATGGTTATTTGTAAAGAAACTTTTAAATAGTTTTCATTGATATTTTCAGACTCTTTAGATCAAATTACGAGGGAGGTATTCTGAAAAATCGGAAGAAAATTATTCATATATTTTCCCGAAAATGCGTGACTTCTCGAAGGAATCTTGGCAACACCTGAAGGCCCTTGCGGCGTTCTTCCTTAGCACGGCAGCATTGGAAGAAACACACGGATGGATTGATAACACACCTGGACTTTCGCATCGTCGCTTTCAGGAACCGGCGTTGGGGTTGGCTGCGGTCGATTTTCCGTAAGATGCGGCTCCAGGAACGACATAGCATCCTCGTATTTCCATTTAGGCGCGGACGGCATTCTGGCCACTTCCAAGAACCTTCGTCTTCTTACGGCATCTCGATACTGGTTTCGTAAAGACGTCCATCTCCACTGACACGCCCAGCCTGGGGGAACAAAATGAAGAAAATGTCGCATCGATTAATAAAGGAAACCATTTAATACATCACTGCGCCCCCTGAAACTCCTGGATTGAGTTTTAGTGAAAGGGAAAATTAAGGGAAAACAAAGGTGGATATTAAACGGAGATGGATGTATTTCCCCGAGATATTTCGGCCCAAACGCACACTGCCGTTTAAATACTGTCAAATGCCATTTTTAAGACCTTAAAATGGTAAATCAGAGGTCACAGGTCTTCGAGGGCAATTATTTTCAGGATGATCACCTGGCTGTGATGAGCTATAGTAGAAATAAGGGTGAAACACGTTGGTAAAGTAAATTACATACCTATTGCTATTTGCCTTACTTATGGATGAAAACTGACAGAAATCATGAACATAAATTACACTTATAGATTAAGTATCGCAATACTAGAATACTGGATGCGGTAGACAATGCTGAATTTAGTTGAAGCTATATAGCCATTTAACAAATCGATTGGTCATGCAATGGGAAAAAATTACTGAAAATATCAAGGGATGCTCAGAATCATAAATAGAATCAAAGAATTCATAACGTGAAGAGATTCATATAAACATCATCACAACATCCACGAGATTTTTTTTCTTTTTTGTTTTTTTTTTTAAAGTTTTTTTTCAATTATTTTTCAAATAATATCGATATGCATTCTTAACGTTCCCCCCTTACAATCGACCATATTTTGCTTTCTTGCGCAAAAACCTATGCTACACGCATCAAAGTTTAAAATTCCCTCCCTCGTAACACCCATCCTTTAAGCTCAGATGATCCAATAGTGGTCACTGAAATTTTAAAACTCTTAAACCTATTAAATTTAAAAATTTAAGGTCCCTTGTCCCTGACGTAAATAGCGTGGTTGATCGTCGTATATTAAGTAACGGACCAACTATTTATTTATTTCCATTTTTCATACTTAACTTAGGTTTATCATAACTGTGTCCTACTCTAGATTTAATTTATGCCGCCGTATTTATTTTATTGGTTCATTTTTTTACTTTATATTATTTCCATTTATATTTATTTTTTGCCTGATCCGGCGGAATAATTGGGTTCTCAATTTGCCGGGCAGAAACATGTTGTATTTTCTATTATGTTTAACACCTTGAATAAATATATACCTTATCTTATCTTAGTTTCCCAGCATGTTTAGATCATCATCTCCAGTTTTGACAGAACGAGAATGGAGAAATCACTCCCCAGCGGAGGGAAGGGACGATGATACCCCCAATAAACGCAAAACCACCCCCCTGAAAGTGGATAAACGCAAGCTTAACTCAGGAACAATGAAAAATGCACCGCCAACGCTCCAGCAGATTATACTTGCTCCGATTTGGTCACATACTCATCCACACAAGTTCCCGTATGCGAACCCCAAAAGTTTTCAAACTCAGCCTCCGTATCGTCGGATTGCCTAACGTGGACACTGAAGGCTAACTCGAAGACAAGGCACCCGCTACAGCCCAACGTCTGGCTTTTCACGTGTACGCACACTACTCCAGCCTCGATTTCATGCGACGAAGCCCCGGGCCGAATTCAAGACGTACAAATCATTGGTTTCGGCACTCGAAGTTCTTATGTAAATTTCAATTGAGTTAGGGTAGGTACGCGAGAATACGCATTTTTTGGTTACACCTGTAACCTTTCTAATGTTAATTTGTACCTACAGAAGATTCTTGCCATTTTCTATTATTGTCTATATTTCTGTCATGTTTTTATTTTTTCGTTAAAATACAAGTGTCTGTGTTCACATTTCGAATATGAATTTCTTTGTATAACATTTCAAAGTACCATTTTTCAAATATTTTATCACCAATTCAACCCTTGCACTTTTCTGTCTGTTTTTTTTTTTTTTTTTTTTTTTTTTTTTTTTTTTTTGCTTGGAAAATTTTGGGGTCTTGAAAGAAAAAATCCAAATTGATTCATTCCAGCGTTTCCACATCCTATTTTGATTTTAACCCTTTTTAGGAGCAGTGACATGCACTGCACTTTGATTAATTTTTCAGTCGTTGTTACAATTTTTGTAACTACAAGGGGGCACCAAAATCATTTGGTCATTTTATGATACAATCTTACAATTTCATGCAAACATTTTCATGATACAGTTTTTGTTGCAGCAACCTCCAAGGAAGCATTCACCAAGATGCTATACTTCGCGGAACACTCTGGAGAATCGCAGGCTTCAGAAGTAGAAACGGAAGACGTCGGAAGCGTACGATCACTCTGCCTGCCAGATTCGATACAAGTGACGATGAGAATTCCCAACCGATGAGGAGACGAGCAAAGAAGCCGCCATAGAAGAATGATAGTAGCCATCAAGTAATTTTAGCACCTGCGAGTACAACACTGCCCTCATTCCCGCAACCACCCCGTAGACCCCTAATGCCTAGAGTGATAGACACAAACTACATCAGAGAACTCTTCGAGACTACTAACTAATCGATCCCCAATATCCATTCTGCATCCTCAATTATTGTGTCTTACTTTTTCAGTTGAACGATCGAGAACTTTCGGAAGACGTGCTAGAACTCATTGAATACGACATCAGTGATGCCAAAGTCAATGGAGATTCCCTATTCGTCAAATCGGTTGCCATGCGAGTCCTCGGCTCGGCAGAGACATCTTGGCATCGTCGTCCATGACTGGACAGCCGCCCTCGTGGGTCCCAGAATCATCCCAGCCCAGGCCGCGTTTAAATTAGACGAAGATGGAATATATCCGATGTGAGTAAAACATGAGTAAAAACGTTTCATAATAAGACGGATCCCCCGCTATTCTCTTTTCGTAAAGGAAGTATATCTTACTGGGTGATTACCAATAGTCATTGCACGATGAAAGGGTTCAGAAATTCCTTAGCCCCGTAGCTTTTCGAAGTAGCCGTACCAATTTAAAAAACTTCTTTTCCCCAGAAAGAGCCTTGCCAAGTTTCGCCCCTTTTTTTGTACCCGGGTTGGTAAACCGGACAGTGCTCAAATGAAAGCCTATGGTAAGGCAAACTTCCATGCAAAGTTTCAACTTGAAGTGACCCCTGGTTTAGGCTGTACAGCGTTGCCATTTTTCCATTTTTATGCGCTAAACTCACGAAATACTGAATCATCATGGTTCAACAGACTATTATACCCGAGTTGGTCAACGAGACAAGGCTCAAACGAAAGCTTATGGTGAGGCAAACTTCCGGGAAAAGTTTCAACTTGAAGTGAAACCTCGTTTAGGCTGTACAGCGTTGCCATTTTTCCATTTTTATGCGCTAAACTCACGAAATACTGAATCATCATGGTTCAACAGACTATTATACCCGAGTTGGTCAACGAGACAAGGCTCAAACAAAAGCTTATGGTGAGGCAAACTTCCGGGAAAAGTTTCAACTTGAAGTGAAACCTCGTTTAGGCTGTACAGCGTTGCCATTTTTCCATTTTTATGTGCCAAAATGAAGGAATTCGGGACTAATAGTCCAATGCATCATAATTAAACAAACTAGTTCATCGGTGTACGAGCTGAATACTACCCTGAGATCGAATAGAAGCGCAACTAAAGTCCATCGTGAACTTTTCGAAGCAGTGTTGCCAATTTATTATTAATATTTTTAACATAAAATTAGGGGTTTTCCGAGATTTTTGGCGGAAAACGTACCTTCATGGGCTATAACTTTGATGAGTATGGGCTAAACATTACGAGTCGATAGTAAATGAACGCTACAGACGGAGAAAATTGAATTCCAAACGCAATGTTGCCAAGTACATTTTAATTTCTTACAAAAATTAAAGATTTTCTCACGTGAATGCTTCTATAACGTAATTTCCAAGGCATTCATGTCATTCTGATGACTGAATATCACCAGGGCATAGTACATGATTTCTGTTCAAGGCAAAAATGGAAAGTTCAGAGTAACGTTGCCAAATTGTGTACATTTATTTTACGACGAGACGCCGATATTTTTGAGCTTTTCGTGCGAATAATCGTGCTTTCAGGTTCCTTTACCATACAAGGTAGGCAAACTATTACCATACAATACTATCGGATTGATTTTTAAAAGAGAAGACGAATTTTTAAGTTTATATTACCATTTTAAGGCATTTTTACGATAAAATGATGAGTTTTTCAGCTCCAATTTGAAGATATATTTGAGAAGCAAAACGCGATTCCAGTGGTTTTCTTTGTTCAGGGAGGCGAGAGAGTCTGAAAAAACTGAGGTTTATTTTTTTTGAAAGGAAAAAGGGCCACGATAGCGACCGGCTAACTAATTCACCTTAATTTATCAAAAAACTTCCCGGAATAGGTCGCACACACTCCATTGATCGAACTAATATTTTTACCATCGAGAAGTTTTCAAACGGACCTATTGATCCTGCACCAATTTTTGGTCATTTTTCTATAAACTAAATAATCGTTTCTTCATTGAAATTAATTAATTTTATAACCAATATCATGTAAATTCATTTTACAAAGCAAAGTGATCCTCAAGAAAGATCTTTAAAAGAAAACAAAACTCCTTTAATAAATCAAACTGTTTCTCTTCTTTAATGTTTCTTTTCGTTTTTGTTTCCCTAATTTTATGTTACAAAAATTAATAATAAATTGGCAACACTTTTTCGAAAAGTTCACGATGGCCTTTAGTTGCGCTTCTATTCGATCTCAGGGTAGTATTCAGCTCGTAGACCGATGAACTAGTTTGTTTAATTATGATGCATTGGACTATTAGTCCCGAATTCCTTCATTTTGGCACATAAAAATGGAAAATTGGCAACGCTGTACAGCCTAAACGAGGTTTCACTTCAAGTTGAAACTTTTCCTGGAAGTTTTGCATAAGCTTTCGTTTGAGCCCTGCCCCGTTGACCAACTTGGGTGTACTAGTCTACTTATGCACCGGACTAATAGTCCAATATCCTTGATTTTAGCACATGAAACTGGAAAATTGGCAACGCTGTACAGCCTAAACCAGGGGTCACTTCAAGTTGAAACTTTGCATGGAAGTTTGCCTTACCATAGGCTTTCATTTGAGCACTGTCCGGTTGACCAACTCGGGTATAAAAAAAGGGGCGAAAAAACACCACTTTTTGGCGAGGCTCTTTCCAAAGTAAGCTCTTCCTTTCCTGCAATGCTAGCATGATGCAATTTTGTGTGCAAGCGCCCCTTGGGGTTGGGCCGCGTAGCGGCCAGGGAGCAGAGCCCCCTGATACTAGCTAAACAATCCCGGGTGTAATGCTTGCATAACACTCATTTTTATTTAGTGAAACCTAATTCGCATTTCGTGCCCGCTTCAATCCTAATAATATTAAGCTGAACTCCGATTCAGGCTTCAAATTCTGACTCTGAGTAATTTTGGTTCCTTTCAATTTTAAGTCAAGATTTAGGATACCAGATGTTTTTAGTGAGTGTATAAATCAAGATTTGGGGAAGTTGAAATCATTCTTCCAACTGAATGTCGTTCTGCGTGTAAGCGGGAAATGTGTCACTTTCATTATTTTTTCCTTCCTTTACTCATTTTATATCATGTTTTTCACTTGTGTTTATAATTATATACTGTATACGTGAGTATAATATACTTTTTTGCGGGTTTTTTTTTAATTACTACAATGCCGCTCAAAAAAGTTCCATAGACTCATTATACTTTGTCGATACCTAACCTAAATGTAACGCAGCAAATAGCGGTTTTGAATGCTCGATGACTCCTTCCGACTCCTATTTAGACTCAGGACTATCTGTTGAGTCCATATTTTCATAACCAGCAGTGAAACTATTGAAATCTAAACCAAGAGGGGATGAAAATCCAAATAATCAACCTACGATGAGTTACTACGAAATTCCATCGCAGATTTTGAATAGGTCAGATCTTACCGTGATGCATAACTGGAGCGAAAAATGTTCCTGGATAGGATACCAGGATACCGGAAGGATACCTGTAGTGGATAGGTTATGAGCAGGAAAATTACTCTTTCTCAAAACAAGTGAACTCTATACAAAAATAAAAATTCACATCATTTTCCCAATTTTTCTTTATTTTTCCAAATAGAAAAAATGGCGCTGATAGCTGGAGGATCGATACAACAATCAGGATTTTCTTCGTCCTTCTCCTATGCAACGATGATTGAAAGCTCACTAATTCCTCCCGAATCTCCGCCTCTATCCCAGTCTTTCTTGCAAAATATATGTCTATCTTTTCTGTATGAAGATTTTTTACGGAAAGCCGCGGAAGATGATTTTTTAACATCAACTCAAAAACCACCAAATTCAAATAACACTTTGTTTGAAAACTCACTTTCTTCGCCAAACGTGTATCTTTGCCATGAGTATTTTTCAACCCGAACATCCCAATCACACACCCAAATAATAGATCTAACAACTCCTGGACCAAAAGGAAAGATCCCTTTAACTCAAAAACGGAGCAACTTCTTCAAATCCAACTGCGCTCAAAAAACCTCGAACGAAAAGAATTGAACGTGATAGTGAAACTCATCGTGTTTTTAATGAAAACCCCGCCCCATACGGAGACAGGATGCAATATGTAGAGGCATGCGAAGATCCTAAAACGTGGCCTCACAATGCAAATAATAAATTCGAAATCAACGTACAAGAGTTATTGAACCAGAGCCTTGAAACTCTAGAATAATTCGAAAATTCCTCCCCAATCTAAAGCTTAAAAAAAAAATCCATGTATATGCAAATATAGCTGTAAATCGAAATGTAAATAATAAAATAAAAAATAGCAGCTTAGGCATAAATTGAAATTTGAAAGATGTAACTCATTCATTCGTTTAATCGTTTCCTTCTTTCCTTTCACGCCTCCAGAAATTGCAACTTGGACATAACGACTAATCTCAATCTTGATAAGCATGTGACCGAAAGATGAAAGCTTCACCGAGGAAGAACTGAAGAAAATCGCAGAGGACCTCCAGAAATTGCTACTTGGACACAACGACTCGAGTAATTTTATTTTTAAAATTTCCCGCAACGGAAACGCATCACTCCAAAAAGTTAATTTAAAATTTTTAGATTCTAATTTTCAAGATATATTCCTTCAATCCCCTTACAAGAAGGAAACAGAAGACGGATGTTTCAATATTGGTTGCGTTTATTCCCCTCTCACTAGAGGAGTATTCATGCGAGAGGTAATGTCCAACCTACGAACCCTAAAGAAATCCGTTAACCAATCGCTGATAGGCATCATCTAAGTCTCTTTTCTTCTCTGTTTGTTACAGGTATGAACACTCTTCTTTCTCTTTGATTCTCCTCCTAAAGGTAGAAATGTGTTCAATTTAGCTCTCTGCACTCCCCCCAACGCTTTTATTCAGCTTTTCTACCTTTTTTGCTGTTTTTCTCAAATTTTTCCTTTTTTGTGAATTTTTCTCAAAATTTTCAACTTTTTCAAAAATTTTCGAAATTTTTGAATTTTCGTGATTTTTTGGCAAGTTCGATATAAATCTAAAATGTCGAAATCGCGCTTAAACCACTCTCGTATCGAGAAAATCGCGAAAAATTGCTGTTTACCCGTGAAAAATCTCTAAAAATTTCGAAAAATCTCAACTTTTCGAATTTCACGCCTCCAGAAATTGCAACTTGGACATAACGACTAGTCTCAATCCTGATCAAAGACGAAACCTTCACCGAGGAAGAACTGAAGAAAATCGCAGAGGACCTCCAGAAATCGTTACTTGGACACACAGACTCGTCTTAATCCTGATCAACATGTGACCGAAAGATAAAAGCTTCACCGAGGAACAACTTAAGAAAATATAATTATTTTAGAATTATATCTAAATTAATTCTATATCTATCCAATCTATATCTAAATTAATCAAGAGTAGGGATATTAAATTCTCGGATGAAACCTGCGGTGAGACAGCCGACGAATCCCAAACTGTGTCAGCTATATCACAAAAAGTATCCGAGATATGCAGCAGCTACTCAATCCATGGAGGATCGGCACGAGCAGAATCATTGAAAAACTTGCACCCCAAAGATCGCTTTGGCACTTCGCATGCGTTACAATTCGCAAACAGACGATGACTGTACGTGCACGACGTACGTACTTTCGACGTACCATCGCAAAGATCCGTCCGATAAAAGAGGGGTAGGTAAAGGTGGAGGTCGGAATTAATTAAATGCCTTGATGAAACACACTATATTTCATATGCGCGATACTATAATATAAACTGTTTCCGTGCAAAGAACGAGAACTCGATGAACTTCAATTTGCTCAGAAGTTTCCTTATCATATACGTACCCGATATAAGTGGTGCGATTATGTACCGTCACGTCGGTAAGATTCGCCCTATGAGAAACCCATGGAGTTAGTGGACGTCAAGTTGATTTTTACGGCTCGACGTTAAATAATACTGTTTTCCTGTACTTTAATAATGGCAAATAGTTGCCGTGTGCAACTAAATTCGCACTCAAACGCGCAAAGTTTCGATCCCGAGCCTCCCATGAATGCGTGGTCAACTAATTGAAACCAATATGAAGAACACACTATTCCATCTATTCCTGTCCTGTTTCTATCTACATGTAATTTATTTTGTGTGTATATGATTATGTAATATTAAGAGCATTAAATTATTCCGTAAATTGTGTACATGTTCATAGCAATTTTTACTTGAAAGTCGCGAGTGCATTTTGCCTCAAGGTAGGTTTTCTTTAGGTAGTTAGTCTTTCCAACGAAGTGCGCGTATTGAAAAGTAGAAATGCGTGTCCCTCATTGAACAAAATATGATTCTGCGGTACTTAGCAGTTCCTCAGATTTTCTCAATTGAGTGCCCCCCAAAAAATTCCCGGCACACTTCTATGTGCCCAATGTACCTTGCCGATATTAGGCGAAAATTTTGTTTTTGTTTTAATTGCTTCTTTTCCTTTGAAGTATTACAATCATGAGTATCACGTAAAGATGAGAAGAAATAAAACCACCGTGATTATTTTCACCCAAACGCAGAGTGTCGTAACCGAACGAGGAGAGGAGACTTGGCTGGTTGTCAGTCTGCCTTCATTTTGAAAGGTAGGCAAAACGCGCTCCTGCGTGGTCGAATAGTGGTATCTCTGCACCTGCCAAATGTTTGCCCACTGAGATCCCGTGGAGCTTGCTTGCGTCAGGGATAACATGGCGCGGCGCCGCTGTTACCTGAATTTTCCCGGAAAACAATGCTGAAATACATTCCCCGTTTAAATTCTCACTAGAATTCTATTCATGAAGACCTGCAGTGAAAGGCTCCTTCAACTTAATAAAATAAACTAATAAAAAAGGAAAAATTCTTTGTTATAATATTATTAGAATAATGTCTCAAATTTATTATTTTTATAATTATGACCCAACTTCTTTCAATAAATATCAATTATTGAATTAACAATCCTTTCTTATAAATCACATTACCTAATTATTTGATCAATTTTAGTATTATTCTTATGAGTTCCATTCTTATCACTAACTATGCACAAGCACGAAGTTGACCACTTAATTAATAAAAAAAGGGAATTTATGACCGCTTTCATACAATAAAGATTAAAATTTGGTATTTATACGAATTAAAACTGTTCTGCTGGAAATCCGAAAGATTAGAAAATGCTCTGGAGATTATTTTCAATGAGGAGAAGGCTGAAGAATAACAATCGTCATTACAAAACGACGAAAGTGCCCTGGAAATTCTCCAATTGACGTAATCACAGTTTTCACGGCGGGAGACACGGAGGTAAAAATACGTCCTCTAGGCGGCTATCTCTTGTCTACTCTGCCGTGCTAAGGAAGAACGCCGTATGAACATTCCAGAGTTGCCAAATTTACTTCGATAAAATGCTTTTTGAGCAAAGTTGTGAATATTTTTCCTTGAAATTTTCAGAATCTTTAGGTGAAATTGCAAACAATATTATCTCAGAAATTGGTAGGAAAATATTCATAAATTTACCAGGAAATTCGTGTTTTATTAAAGGAAATTTGGCAACGCCTGAAGGTTCATGCGGCGTTGCTCCTTAGCACGGCAGTGCTGCGGTCCCAGCCGTTTTATGACTGGGCATAATTTCATAGTATATACTCGGGACGGTAGCGAATCCTCTCTGGCTTCTCGAATCAGTGAGTCGCGCTGAGGACGGAGGTCGGGACACCTCCGAAACGCATCCGCTTTAAAATTACAATTTTATACAAGAGAGAGTTTCTAAATGAATTTTATAAAAAAAATGTAATTTCTTATTTTAACTTTACCACTAACACAATCTCCCGGAGTATTTGAAGACACCGCGCTCCCCGTTTAAAAATTTGCCAAAAAGGCTGAAAGCTATTGCCCATTATTTATTACTGAATTAATGAATAATGTGGAGCAAGGAAGAAAATCAGATCGTAATTATCTCCACATAGTCATTGAGTATTCAATAGACCAGTCAGGTGAAGAGATTCAAATTTGTGCATCATCATGTTTCTAGCTATTGCTCAAAGAATTTTCAGCAAAAAAAAAAGAAGGAAAAAGAGAAAGAAACACGAACATGATTTCAAGTACGCTCGCGAAAAATTAATTTCTTAAATGACTATTTTGATCGATTTCGCGGGGGTTGGACCCTTGCAAGGAATAATTCGACAACTATGTCTTCTGAGCAGCGCGAGGTATAGTGCCGTGCAAAGGAAGACCGCCGTATGAACAATCGAGAGAGGCCAAACTCTCATCGATAAAATTTTCATGTTTGAGAAAAGCTGTGCATATTTTTCCTCGAATCTTTACGAACTTTAGGTGAATTTGAGAACATATTTATCTTAAAAAATTAGAGGAATGATATTCACAACTTTTCCCGAATATTCGTGATTTCCTAAGGGAAATTTTGCAACGCCTGAGAGCTCATACGGCGTTTCTCCTCAGCACGGCAGTTTTTAAGGAGATTCAGAATTCAGTCCTAGGTGTTCAGCAGGGGAGAAGGATTTTTTTTTTCTTTTTTTTTGCATTTTTTTTTTTTTGCAATTTTACACGAATTTTATGAGAAAACCAACTCGCAAAATTCCTCACATGTGGGTTTCGTCGTTCTAAAGTATTTGTCCCTCATTATATGAAAAAAACGACAGCAGAACTTGTTTTAAAACCATAGAAATCACACATAAGAAAGACTGAAAAGAAAAAAAATCGTCGTAGCACCTAATAGTACCGTGTAAAATTAATGCAATTTGTTTAGTTTTAGTTGTAAACCATGTAGATAGATACAAGGAAATACTTGCAGTAGTTACGTTATATTTAAATTAAATTCCTTCAAAAAAAAAAATATAAAAAAAAAAAAAAAGTGGTTAGTTTGTGATGCGGCAATGAGTTTCCTTTGATGCGGGAAACTTGGTTGTCCCGGAGGAGGAGAAAAACGCCCGCGGATGCGGAAGTCTTAAAAAACGTGATAAGAAGAAAGTGATTTAGGTGCTGTCGTTAGCAGCAAAAACCGAGGGTATACTTTTCGTTGATTTTCATAAAAAACAGCATTTTGAGGAAAAACACAAAAAAAATTAAATATAGAATGGGGATACGCTGTTTTTACTCAAAACGATTCGGTGAGCTCTAGACTTTTTTGGCGTGCATCGTCGTACATGTTGGGCGAAATCGTTGAATCAATGATAAATTAACGTACTTAAGAAAATTTGAAACAAATAATTCAGTAACTTTGTTGTAAATATGAAAAGGAGAAGACGCGTACCTTACAATTGAAACTTGCACTCAATTCATAAAATGTAAGAATGTACACACGAATATTTACATTATTTTGGGATCATGAGCGATAACGCGCCATCGACTTAATCATTCGATCCGGCGGGTCTTGTTTCAGTTAAAAAAAATCTCATAGGCTGATTAGACAAACTGTGCAAACCAGAATACATTATTTCCGCCTCAAATAAAATCTGGACAAGAATAGTACTGTCGTGCTAAAGAAGAACGCTGTGAGCCTTCAGACGTTGCCAAAGTTCCTTTGCCTGAACACGAATTTTCAGGATAACTGATGAATATTTTCCGTTTAATGTTTTAAAAGAATTATTTCGTAGTTAGATCTCAATCATCTGAATATTCCAAGAGAAGATCTAATTGCGCACATGGATTTATATCATCTGAAAATTCTAAAAGAAGATATTTATAACTCTAATCGTTCATAAACATTTAATTGGAGGAAATTTGGCAACTTTCGAATGATCATGCGGCGTTTTCCCATAGCACGGCAAAATAGGTCCCAAGCCATAAGTTTCTTGGCAAAAAAAAATACACCACGGGAGAGAGAAAGCCTCCTGCGCAAAGATAAGGTACCTACAATGTTGGAATAGACGTAATGAAATAAAGGGATTTTAATTCAATGTGAAATTCAAGAGGAAAAATAATAAAATTGTATTCTTGCAACTTACTTAAGAAGGACCCTTTTTTGCAAAACTAATCTTTAAGATAGACCCTCTTTCCTTATTTATTGGCGTGTGTCCGAGTTTTATACTACCACACAGCTTTCACTAAAGAGCTGTGGGTCCTGAGAACTCACACAATTGGCTAGTTACTTTAGCGCAGATCCGACTGAAAGATTAAAATTATAATCTTTAAGCTTTAGAATTGCGCACTTCACTTTGGTGCTGAAAAATTAAGGATACGAGATTTCAATTCCAACCAACCGAGGTAGGGCAATAA
This sequence comes from Bemisia tabaci, assembly GCF_001854935.1. Lineage (NCBI taxonomy): Eukaryota > Metazoa > Arthropoda > Insecta > Hemiptera > Aleyrodidae > Bemisia > Bemisia tabaci. The sequence continues at coordinate 4,838,042 of NW_017547177.1, forward strand.
GTATTACTGCGATTGGAAGTAGACTGGATTAAGACTGGATCGATCAGATCACTAAATTTCTGATTGTTCCCATAAAAATCAAAATTTAGTAGAGCAATTTTTAGAAACAAAAAACTTTGTATTGAACGGTCACCGAAAAGCATGCGACATATTTTCTTGACCCTTATGCCTTAAAATTAGGATCACTAAATGAAAATTAATTTGAATAAATCGATTTTGTGTGCGATGGTTGATTCATTCTGACATTTCCCCCTGAGTCTTTAATAATTCAATCACTCTGTAGTACGCCGGGTATTCATACAAAATATTTGATTGAGGAAATGCCTGCAGTACAGAACGCCTGAATTCCCTAATAACGCAGTGTGAGCGACGGCACTATTTCAGACATTCAAACAGGGCATTCCATCGGAATGAATTCGCAGTGTTTCCAAGTCAAACCTGTTGTGCGAATGCCCAAAGTGCTACAGGATGATAATAATCCGGATATTAATGAAGAAAATCACTCAAAATTATAAAAACAATCGACACGCCGATAAATCATCGAATCAATCTACAAAGGACAGGAATCCACCATATCTGATTAGCCCGTAATTATGACGAGAAAACACACGCGAAAAAAATTTGGGTAGCATTTACCATACTCGGCTAAAAAACGGCACAACCAGACAGTATGGTAACTTCGACCAAAATTACTGTCACAATACAGAAAAATCTTGTTACTTTCACGATAATATTGATGAAAATTACCATACTCTCTGGTTGTGCCGTTCATTAACCAGAATATGGTAAATGCTATCTAGTATTTATCTGTGAAACATTCGAAAACATTAAACTTTAAACCACAAAAGAAAGAAAATTGAGAGAAAAAAATTGCCCGGGACTTACCAAAGTCATCGGCGAACTGCTTTCCAATCTGCGCCCAAGTTGCATCGACAAGCTTGCTGTTGTAGAAGTTCAAGTCCCTCTTGTCGTACAAATGACGGTGTTCTTGCACGGCTTGAATCAATTCCAAATCGTTGATTATCACGTCCGAAATCCACTCGGAAGACATCGTCGGCCAATATCTTTTCACTAGTACCAAAAAACCGTTCACAGCGAGGAAAGCCAGGTCAATATCGGATATTGCCGTTGACAAGAAATAAACATAAAACAAAGTTCGTCGCACAAATAAACCCCGGTAATTAAGTCAAATATAAGGCACAGGACGGAAAATCGGAGGAACAGTCAATGGAACAGACACACTTGAGAAATTACCGATTGATTAGCGAAATCGGAAACGAGTGCCGAAAATACCGATCACGTGATGAGCAATACAGTTCGAAGACACAAGTACTTTAAGACGCAAATTCGTTCACTAAAATCTCAACCTAGATTACGAACGGCAACGCAAAATAAAAATTCGGAAACACAAGAGCGAGCTAGAGACGGAATTGGATCTTCAGTGCGAACTGATCAAGATCGAAATGATAACTGATCTACCCTGATCGCGCCGCAGGTGAGTTAAGGGTGTCGGATCGGAGGATCAGTTGGAGGGGGTGTGTGAATCACAGCGGAGAGCGGACGGGGGTAGCACGCATCGGTAATAGCCCGCGAAGGCGAGGGGAAACACGCTGAGGGCGGCGCTGATTGGCGGTCACGGCGGAGGAGGGGTGGTTTCGCTAGGGGTTGCATACACCTGTGCGTATGACGTGCATGCCAAGGACAGGTGAGCAAGGTGGATTGAAAGTTTCTGGAGGGAGGGGAGCTTGATTAGTTGTCCAAGGGAGGAGAGAAAGAGAGAGATGGAAATATTTAATGAAGGGTGGTGAATTTGACTGTGAGGGAAGCTTTGGACTTGGAAAAACTTATACAAACATGTTCAATGTACTATTATAATTTAAGGTTAAAACCAACATGAAAAAATGCATTATTACATTAACATAGCTGCATTTCTGGTTCTGGATAAAAAATTTAGGATGCTGTAAGAAAATGCAGGAATGTAAAATGTAATAAAGTGAAATAGCCGGTAAATTACTTCATTCTGCATTCCACTTCTACCGGCTTGATTAATTAGTATTACATGGACCGATGATTTTAGTTCATTTAAGTTATTATTATGTTTAAAATATGGCATGAAGGTTCATTAATGAATTAAACGCCGGTGGAACATTTCGAATTCGTCAACTCTTCCCTTTATTTTTCAAGAAAAATAATTGAAATTGAATCCACGGAAGCTAGAAAATTTCGAATTAATTTTCGTGGATATTAAATTAAGAAAGTTTTTACGATAAAGTTTAACAACTTTTTATATGTTTTGCTAAGTTTCTATTGTTGGAGAATTTCTTGCGGAATTCAATGAAATTATAGAATTCTCATGTCGATGTGGGAAAGTGTTCCGCTCTAAAAATTATATTCTCAGATTTCCACATCAGAAAAAATCGTAAAAAAATACTGTTAACTTAACACACTGTTGTACTTTTTCCATTGATACAACATAAGAGAAAGAAAAGAAAAATATTAGAGAAAAAATCGATTCACTCGAATCTAATGAGCTATGGTTCCGTACCAAAGGGCACAGAAGTCTTGGTGGATGCGGCGCGAAGACAACCACGTGGATTATTTGCACGACTGATTGCAAGTGCAACGATTTTGAAGCTACAAGTTTCCAATGAAAAAAATTCGTATTGCCGACGTTTATTACACTGCCGAGCTAAGTAAAAACGCCGTAAAAGCATTTGAATGTTGCCACATTTCCCCTCAGAAAATAGTTACTAGTGAGGAAAGTTATGAATATTTTTCTTGGAAATTTTTTGACTTTTTAGATCATTTTCCGTACGAAAACTTCTGAAAAATCGGAAGAGCAATATCCACAGATTCTCCTGAAAATTCTTGATTTGTCGAAGAAAATTTGACAACGACTGATGGCTCATATGGCGTTTTTCCAAAGCATGGCAGTGCAGCAAACGAGTTTAAAATCATGGCACCCGTTCGCGCGAATGTCTTGCCGCTGCCCGCGCCCTGTGAAAGCGTGGCTCCGGACGACGATTACTCTCGCCGGAGCGGCAACGTTGCGAAAGTGCAGTTTAACCATGCACTGACTGCGAATCCGGGCGCCGGATGGTGAGCGAGCTTTTTTCGTCATCGTGATATGCGGGACCAGGCGGTGGCGGGTCCGGTGAGAAGGGAGGGGAGGGGAGAGGGTGGCCGGCCTGCGGGAAGGCCGTCGTCGGCGGCGTCCGCGAACCCGCGAGTGCGAGTGGGGGCAACGAACTTCGAGGCGCAAGCTCGGCGTCGCCGCCGCCGGCCACGCTCGAGATACATCGCCGTCACACGCACCCACCCGAAGATCCAAAGTTGCCGCCTCTCCTACTAATGCTCAAAGTTTCAACGTCGAGTGCCTATACTGCCGTGATAGCGAAGAAAGCAGTAGGTGCAAAAATGAAGTTTTGAGAAAACGGGCTCAAAGCTTTTGATCAGAAAATTTAAGATGAATTTTGCTATTTTAGTTATTTCAGTGATTTCATCTAAAAGAGATTAGACGAATTTTGAGGGTGACGCGATTTCGAAAATTTGACACTTACTGCTCTCTTCGCCACCGCGGCAGTAGAAGAACGGGGAGAGAACGGACATGTCGAGATATGGAGCCAATCAAAAGGGCAGCTAACCTTCTGACATAAAAAATGTCACTGCCAATCTGCAGATTCCAATATCAAACCGAGATGGCCAAGAATTGTCATTAATGATCAAAAATGAGTGAATTTATGGAACAGCTAATTCAAATACGTGCTTTCCAAACGACGAGTCGTAACAATTGTAATAAAAAGCAAAATCACTCTATATGTTTGAATTCATCGGCTGGCTGCTCTTTTCGGCCCTAAAAGCTCCATGACCTAACCTTAAATTAGCGAAATGTCTGTACTCTCCGAATATAGGTGCTCTAGTTGTCGCCTGCGCTTGTAAAGCTCACGGTTCCAAGGTAGAGAACTTGCAGGGGGACAGTGCGGCGTGCGGCCAAGTCGGTAATTTGAGGGTTTGATCATGAAGCTTTCCCAGCCCAAAAGGGCAGCCAAGCTATGAACTCAAATGATCCAGAATAATTCATTATTACAATTTATTGTTCCGACCCGTTGATGTATAAGCACGGATTTGAATCAGTTTTTGCGTAAATTTACTGATTTTTGCGGAGGGATGCTCATTTGTGAACAATCTTGGCCATCATGGTTTGATATTGGAATCTGCAAATTGGCAGCGGCATTTTTCTGGTGTTTTTCGTGTTTACGGTTGGCTATGCCCTTTGGTACCCTAAGAACTCAATCAAAATTGTGTTTGATTTTTGAATTATATTTGGATGTGTGTCAAATTATTCTACATGAGTTGAAAATCTGAGAGCCGCAGGGAAGACGAAACAAAAACTGTTCTTTACTTGCTAAAAATTTCAATATTGGACTGCATTTGGCACTTTAGAAGCACGATATTATCTGCCTCTGTTTAGGAACGACGTAGGTGCCGTATAATTTTCCTAGGCACGTGAGTGTTTTACAGATGGGCTTGAAGTTGTAAATTCCCAGCTAATTGTTGCTATTTCTAGTCGGAAAATATAATCCAATTGGATGGCATTTAGCAAAAAGGATCCAGCGCGATTACAGTGCTTTTAGATTTAGAATCGTGCAACTCCTCCTTTCCTTTTAAAAATACTTAATATATTTGCGGTAGTAAAACTTACACAATTATTTTCCTTTAAAATAAACAATTTTTTGGTGGGAAGCCAAAACTATTTGCTATTCTGGGAGATTTTTTAGATAATTATGAAGTGGCAACATTTTTACAACACTGTGATTGCGCTGGTTCCTTTTTGCCAAATGCGATGCAATTTATCTTCTGATCACACGTGAAAGTCAGCACAATTTTGTACGGAGGTCGCTCGATCATCCTCTTGTAATAATTGCCTAATTTCGAGTCAATTCTGCAACCTGAGAAAGGAATTGCACTTCGTCCGGCAACCGACGCATTGCGAATGCAAGACGTATGAATTCGCCAGAGACCACATCGAGGAAAACAATGCAATGATAACGGATGTGTCGTCGGAAATTGGCCAAATGATTGCGACCGATCGATTCGCCTCTATCTTTCATGAGACGACTCCCTATTGCTTTCTGTTTTAACCGCGTCCCTCCCGCCCTGGCGGGGAAACTCGGAGTGGGAAAGGCGATTGACCCGGAGTCCCTGACCCTGCCCAATCCCTTCGTGCTTGCTCCGCACATTCAAGTCCAACTTCACTCGTTGTGTAACTTTAGCACTTTCGTAACGCGGCTTCCCCGCCGCATTATCCCTGCAAGCTCATTCGGTCGATCGGTTTCAACGTAATTACGACTCTTCTCACAACGTAACCTCTGCGGATTTTTCTGGATAGACTGCTTTCCTACGATGACACTTTCCTTCCCAAGTTTTTTTCAAATGCTTGTCTGGAAGTTTGTAAACTTACTCAGTATTCCCGCGTTTGCCTCCCAATACTCAACTAACAACCGTTTCATCGCATGAAATTATACCGTTTTAATGAAAGTTGAAAAATTTGAAGCAGTATTGCAAGCTTCTTGTGATATATCAGAGTACTTACTTGGCACTGGTACCGTTCCCATAGTTTTAAAAACGTATCGCATACCTGGAAACGAAAAGAAAATAAGAATTAGTTAAAGACCTTGAGAGATCAAGATTTGTGATATTTTAAGTTCTTTACAAGTATACGAATTTAGTCGAGCTTAAAATTTTAGGCAGAGGAGTAAAAATGGTTATGAGCAGTGTTTAACACTAACGTTAGACTTTAAGTCGGGAACGGTCGACTTAACTCGAAAAAAAGGACGATTCCAGATTTTCTATCAAGTTAAATAAATTCAAATAGTGTCTGTTGTAGATTAAATATAACAAAAAATGCAAACTATATTCATTCTCATTTTTGGTTATCTAAATCCACTAGGGCTCGATAAACATAAGCATGACAAAGACACAGACTTAACGAGATCCATTACAGTTCGTACATCAATCGACAGAAACTGTCTCAGCTGGCCGTAGGCGCGTTTGCACTCTTACCGCCTTAAAATATGACGATGCGACTATTTCGACACTCGCACATTATTTTTGCCTAATCGTCCAAATGAAGGGAGAAACACGTTGCAGGCCGCGACTCGGAGAGAAAGGGCAATTTACTTTATGTTGAGAAAAGTGGCCAAAACCGATCCTATCGTTCAGGAACAATTTTTATCCCTAGGGATTGACCAACATGTTTCATTTTTGCGCGACTTTAGATCTGCGTGCACGTTAACCTGGCATAATTATAAACAAGAAGAAAAAATTCAACATGAGTATGTTGGAAAAGCGTGCCGAATAACTGAAATGTTGGACAAATACCTCTTATTTTCACGTCTTTGCTTTTTGCATCAATTGGTACTTTTTGCTAAATTTGGGAGAAAATATTGATTCATGAACGTTGAATGTAAATTAATTTTAAAGATTCCGTCCAATTATCTTGATTTTAAGCTGATATGCGGCATTTGCGCACGACCGTGATTTGGGCGAACTGCCGTGCATCGAAATCGCGTTCAGTTAATCTCTTTGGATTTCGAACTGTAACTTCTCTCCTATTCGGCCGATTTGTACAAATGAGGTCTCTTTTTATTTGTACTTCAACGGAAAGTAAAGAAAAACTCGCTAAATAGACGGAAAACAATTTTTGAGAAAATTTGGTGGATCCTGGCATCACGGTGAATGGTTAATCGGTTAATCGCCTCGCCGTCTTTTATTGCCTTGCTCGAAACCGGACACCCAAAGCTATATCGCGAGATAACTGTAGTGGTTTAAGTGGATTTCGGCAGGGGCCATGGTTAGTACATAGTATAATGAGTCACGAGGCTCATCACAGATTGCACTTACAGTGCAAGACGCTCATTGGCTACAGAGTTTTGGCGGGAAAGAAGGTTCTAGAGTTGAGTCCTCCGAGCGTAAGAAAGCTCCTATGAGGTTTCTGTCAAATTGAATAATACGGTTTTGACAGAAAAATGTTCTCAAGGGTTTCCAATTAGCAGTTCATTAGATTTTTTGGTAAAAGACCATCAGGGCTTGACAGTGTAATGGTTCAAAGACAAAGAAACGGGTGCGAGGAAAAAGTATTTGGACGACCCGTTGAATAGCATTGATTGATCTGTGTGCTGTACTATGGTACATCCGAGTGATTTCAAAAAGCGAGCCCTACTGGCACGCTTAAAAAAGAGCGAGAACGCCTGGTTTTTATTTTATTTCTTTCCGGCCTTCAAAGACAGCTTGGTCGAAATGTTGATGATATTGCTGACTGGAAATGAGTTCGGCTCTCTCCTCAAGAGATCTGAGGGAAGAGAGTCTCTGAAAATGTAATTGTTCGTGCGATCATTTAGGGATCGGGACAAACAATCGATGACACCAATGTTTCCGCGATTTTTATTTTGGAAATATGAGCAATTTTTACACCCAGTCGTTATCAAACTCGGCGACAGTGTTAACTTTAAAGGTAGAGCAAAAACATTTGGACAGGAAAAATAATAAAAGTTTCGTTTGACGAAAAAACCCATTTTTGCGATTATCGAATCATCCGACACCATGTGCGGCAGGGATGGACGGTTTAACATATGCACAGATTTCCCTACGAACGTCCAGCATGCTACCGCGCTGAGGAAAAACGCTGTATTAACCTTCCGTATTGATCCGTTGCTATATTTCCTTCAATAAAAACCGAATTTACTGGAAAATTTGTGAATATTATTTTTCAATTTTTTTCAGACAATTATGCTCGCAGTTTGAGGAGGCTATGGATTCGGTCGACATGATTCGATCGGAAAATGAAAACGTGAATCGATCGACATGAATCGATCGACACCGACTCGATTGACAAATTATTAAAAAACCGGTGTCGATTCGATCGACATGAATCGATCGAAAAATGAAAACGTGAATCGGTCGACATGAATCAATCGACATCAATTTGATCGACAGTTATAATTTAAAAACACCCGTGTCGATTCGATCGATATGAATGGATTGAAAAATGAAAATGTAAATCGATCGACGTGAATCGATCGACAACCGTGCATCAATCGACAAACCTGTGAATCGATCGACAAACCTGTGAATCGATCGAATTTTGTCGACGGAATCGGTGTCGATTGATTCACGTCAATCAGCTCACGTTTTCATTTTTCGATCGAATCGACACGGATGTTTTTAAATTAACTGTCGATTGAATCGGCGTCGATCGATTCACGCTTTCATTTTTCGATCGATTCATGTCGACCGAATCGACACCTGTTTTTAAATAATTTGTCGATCGATTCACGTTTTCATTTTTCGATCGAATCATGTCGATTGAATCCATACCCACCACAGTTGTATCTAGAATGTGTGAAAATTTCAAGGAAAAATACGCATGATTTTCTTCAAAAATAAATGTTTTATGCGGGGAAATTGAGCGAGGCATTGAAAACTCGTACGGCGTTCTTCTTTATCCCGGCAGCATGGACCCTCTCGATCCCGTATGAAAAAGAACGCCATAAACTAATATTAATCCGCTGGAACCTGCATATGACAGGGCGCCCCAGGAGAGTCGCGGGTGCGCTTCTGAGTGCTTCCGGGGGTTCAGCATTCATCATTTTGATGGATTCCCGGTGTCTTCGGCTCTGGATTCGGGACGACGCCGGGCGCCGGACTTCCGTCCAGCGCCTGGATCCTTGGATTGTTATCTAAGAGCCCTTAACGATAGACAACGTTGTTATCGATAACGATTCGACACTCGACCGCGGGGTTGGGAACCCCCGGCGTTCGGCGGCGGTGGACGCTCCGCGGGTTTCCCCAACCTCTCGCCGCACGGAAGGTTCCGCCGATTCAGAGGCGCCTATGAATGCGTGGCTGACAACGAATAAGAGCAAGTCGAAAGACGGAGCTCTCAAGGCCCAAAAGAGCAGCAAACCTTCTAACACAAAAGTGCCACTGTCAATCTTTAGCGGGCCGATTATTGAAAGTTTGAAGCAGCCCGATAAGAGATCGAATTGCGATATATTGCATGGTTAAGATACGTCAAGTTTGCATGGTTAGATAGCACGACAAGACAAAAGTCTTGTCGTGTCAGGCCGACAAAGTTTCAATAATCGGGCCGCAGATTCCAATAACAAACCAAGATGGCCAAGGATGTTTATGCATGAGCTCTCCTCCGCAAAGATGAGTAAATCTACGCAAGAATTATTTCTAATACGTGCTTTACAAACCACGGGTCGTAACAATGGAGATGTTGCAAGTGGGAGGAATTTGCGATTTGTCTATTGATTCTAATGTAAATGTTCGCGAGCAACACGATGATCCCACTGGTTTTCTCTGAAATCAACCCTCGAGCTCAAAAAAAGTTCTCAATTTGAGGCCAAAATGGAAGGGGATATCCTTCGCTATCCTCGGAGTCCATCTCTACATCAAGACAAACACTCCATGCAAAGATAGGGAGCAAATACATTGTCTGGGCCGCTACTTAATATTTGGGGACTCTAAAACTGAAAACACGGTATCCCTGCTGATGTATATGCTCCCTATCTTTGCACGGAGGGACTCTCAGGATAGTGTGGGATATCCCCTCCATTTTGGCCTCAACTTGAGAGCTTTTTTTGAGCTTGGGAGTTGATTTCAGAGAAAACCAGTGGCACCATCGTGTTTCTCGTAAAATTTTACACAAGAATCGATAGTCAAATCGCAAATTCCTCACACATGCAACATCTCCATTGTAATAATAAGTCACTCTGGATAAATGAAATTCGTAGGTTGGCTGTCTTTTTGGGCCCTAAAAGCGCCATGGCCTAAAACCTCAAAATCACCGACATGTCCGTTTTCTCCCTTTATATATAGGTACTCGTGTACCTTGCGTAGAAAGAATGCAGCGGCTAGCCTTAATTAATTCACTTTTGCGGTTCGGTGTAAAAGAAGCGCTCCTACTTCCTTTGTAAATACTCGTTACTTTGTTCCATAAATCATTACTTAACCCCCTCTGCCTAATCAAAGAGTAAGTGGAGCTTTCGCCCCTTTGCGCCGACATAATCATGTTGCAACTGCGGCGGCAGGTCCTTAACCCGTGAGTAGGAGTCATTAGCGATCGCTTTTTGCGCTCATAACTTGTGACACAGGAGCAGGCGCAGCGCTCGAAGGCGGTAATCAAATAGCAGGCGGAAAAACAACCGCGCTTAATAATGTAAAGCACACGGCCACGGAGATTCCCGCGCGGCGGGCGCCCCTGAGCCACGTTTCCACAAGAAAGGGGCGACGCGAAAGTTCACCGCGGTACAGTCGCCCCTCGGGACTATGTTCTGCTTAAGGGAACTAATATTTTCCGCTCACTTCAGAAACAACGTAATAAGTCATGAGTTTCCTAATGTAGATACGTGCTTTCGTAGGTGAGCCCAACACTGGAAAAAAAAGTCGCTTGGATCTAGAGCTCAGTGCCAGACTCCTAGTAGTATCGACAAGAAAAAATACTATTGATTCAATCAGATTTTTCCTTGAATCAAAGAGCTGAGCCTCTTGATTTGGGCGGATTTCCTTTTGATTCAAGAAAAAGTCCGATTGAATCAAGAGTATTTTTTCTTGTCAATGTTTTTAAGAGCCTGGGCTCTAGATCCAAGCGACTTTTTTTCCAGTGAACTTATTAGTTCCTACTTAGAAAATTTGGTCAAAATTGGACCGCGTTTAGCAGAAGGGAACCAAGCCACATCAGCTATTGCCAACTTTAACTGGGCCATTCAATATTTTACAAGAAAACGTTTGTGCGGATTCCTTTGAAAATGTTGAGGAATTTGCCTCGTATACTATGTAGTAAATTCACTGGAAAAACTACATTTTTCACTGTTTGCAAAAAAAACCGTACGACTGTTTTCGTGTAAAAAATTGAATTTTCCGATTAAATTTGGCGAAAGCTGATGTGGCTTGGTTCATTTTTGCTTAACGCGGTCCAATTAACCGCGTAACAAAGGCCTGTGACTTTAAACAAACATTTGCGGCGCTGATAGCTTTTTCTGTGGCAACAAGCAGGTTTCACGCGAATCAGTATCGGGAGTAAGAGAACGTCGAGATATCAGACAAGTTTTGCTGGTTCCAATTTAAATTTTAGGCAGAGAACAGAGCTTAGGGCCTAGAGGCACATTCCAGCTGTTCATTGCTAAAAAAGCTCATTTGCAAAACCTGGCTTAAAACTGAAAAGCCCGTTCCATAGTCCATACATTCAAACCAGAGTGTCAGTCTGAGAGTAACAATGCGCTGTTGACTGTTGAACTTCGCAGGTCTGCGGACTGATGACTTTCGATCAACAACTCCGAATCAACTCTCTTTGAAACGTGAGGCATTCCCCTCAATTTTATGTGGTAAATCCAAAAGTTGTGCCGTTTTTATGGTGTTTCTTTTTTATAAATTTTCAGCAGGCAACACTTTCATTACCTGCATTAATTAATGAATAATTTAAAGTGAAATAATAAGTTAGCAAATTTTTTTTCGATTTATCGATTTCCATTCTAAAATTCTTATTATAATGATAAAATAAAAAAAAAAATGAAACAAAAGTCAAAAATTAAGAAAGATATTTTTATTTATACCTAACATATGTAAAGATCAGTGGCGTGGCGTGCTTTGCGATATATCGATTGTTATGCCATATAAACCTATGGAAAAGGATCGATAAACAGGGTGTTCGCAGCGAACACCTTAATAATCGATTCTTTACCATAGGATTAAATAGCATAACAATCGATACATCGCAATTCACGCCACGCCACCGGTAAAGATGCTGTTCGGGAATGGGCGTCCCGCTACGTGAAGATGGCACCCTTTATACTCTGTGCTTTGCTGGTGATCAGGTGGTAATAGCTCAGGACGAAGAAGATGCGAATTACATGACGCGGAAGCTAGTGGAAGTATACCGAAAGTGGGGAATGGAAGTAAATGTGGTTAAGACGGAGAAGTTGGTTATCGGTGGTGATCAGCAAAGCATTGAACTGGAGGATGGTCGGAAAATTCAGGACTGTGAAGAGTATAAATATCTAGGAGTTTGGTTAACTAAGGACGGAAATTTGGATCGGGCTATTAAAGATCGGAATGTGCAAGGCAGGAAAGCTATCGCGATGCTAAATGGGGTTCTCTGGGACCAGAGTATCTCCAAGGAGACCAAAAGGAAAATTTACAACGTCATCGTGAAGAGTATCGTAACTTACGGGAGTGAGGTCTGGCAACTCAAGAAAAGAACTGAAGACATGCTTAGGGCAACTGAGATGGACTTTTGGCGGAGGTCTGCTGGCATCTCAAGAAGAGAGCGTATCCGCAATGTAAAAGTACGCGAGATCATGGGTGTGGAGAAGGACATCGTGCACGATATCAGGTCCAAGCAGTTGGTCTGGTATGGACATGTGCGAAGGATGGCAGACGACCGGTTGCCCAAGCAGGTCTTCGATTGGGTTCCTCCCGGAAGGCGACGGCGTGGACGTCCTGTGAAAGGTTGGCGACAAGGGGTGGAGGAGGAGATCAGAAGGTGCCAATTGCCTGATGATCTCTGGGAGGATAGGGGGCAATGGCGATTGGGCGTCGCAGAGCGCGAGGCGGCGCTATAAAAGCGACTTTATGTATGTATATGTAATGGTATGCAACAAAGATTTTCTGAATAATTGATATAAATAAAGAACCAAGTGGTGCAAATGAGAGATGCGCAAGTAGCTTTGCGTCGTCCGCGCCCTAGGGAAACGTGGCTTCAAGTTCGATTCAATTTCATTAATTTCCAACCGACGACGACGCCGGCCGCGCCACGCAGCGCCGCGACGCTAAGAGAGCGGTATAAGACAATGAGCTATCCGCTTCCACTTTTCTGTTACTTTATCATTATGAGTGCTCTTCACCCTCGGATAGGCTACCCTTAGCAAACCGCCGTCGCTTGAACAATCCCGGCCTTTCTGATTTTTTAACGACGGCGCCGTGAAATTGATATTGTTATCCTTTGAAGGAATAAAACCGCGTCGAGGATCATCGTCATTAGTGTTTTAATCTGCGAGAAAACTCAATTAAAGTCTCATTCTTTGACTAATCCGCGAAGCTCATCCTTTTAATTCCGCTGTGGAACTTTTCTGCGTCGTAAATTTACTCACTGGAGGATGAATTGCGGTATTTGTGGAATGCGGGAAAAAGATGATTTTGCTATGTTTTCCCGCACGAAAAGACATAATTTATGAGAGGGTTTTCCGGTCAATGGTCCGGCATGGCATGTATGAAAAAGAAAGACGAGTCCTGCCATAAATATTGTAAAATTAGCTTTTACGTCCTCAATGTTGAAAACATCATTTTCTAGAATCTATAATCTACCAATAATTTTGAAAACTTCAAAAGCAGCGAGAAATCGAGAAATAGGGATGGTCCAAGCGCATTCACAAAAATCTGCTATTTCTGAAAATGTTTAAGAATTTTTTCATCCTGCTAATTCCAGATTTTTCAGCTCTGTAAAGGTGTTCTCCGTGGCAACCCTAGAAATTTTGTGTAAATTGTTGAGGAGATAGATTAGAAAAAAGGAGAAAACATGTAGCAACTTGCACATGCAAAATGTCGGATCTCGGGGAATGACGGTATTCATCAACAAAATGAAGATTGAAAGCTAAAACATTTTGACAACGCGAGGTTTCTGAAGTTCAAACTTTTTAACGAGTCGAATCAAAACTGCAGTTTGGTTAAAGTGTATAAGTGGAGTTCCTCGATACATATGCACTGTTCCGATAAAAATTAAACTTCAAGAAAAGTTTGTTATATGAGGCAGCAAAAGTTCTTGGGATGACTCCTCCAAACTCTAAGCCGACAAGGAAATTTACTTTTGATACTTCGCAGACAAGCAGTTCGATGGAGGGGTCAAGTGTCTGAGCCTCTGAGGTTCTAACATACTTCCAAACTTTGAATCGTGCGTAAAAGTTCTGATTAGAACAATAAAAAAGCGGAGATAATTCTTAATGCGCAAATCGTTCGAAGGTATTTTTACATCGTACGGACAATAAACATTCCCCTCTGAAGGGGAAAATTGAAAGACACATGTGGTACCACTCTTAGATAACACGATTGCTCCAGGAAGAAAGCAGGAATAATTCACAGAATCGTGGCGCGGATCGGTGACTTTACCTCACTTTCAATTTGCCTTCAATTTTTAGTGTAGGCAACCCGAGCTCCCATGTGGTCGAATAGTGGTATCACTCTCAACTGTCACGATTTCTTCGATTTCTTGAGGGAGAAAGCAGGGATAGGTCCATTGGCGTGGAGCGGTGACTTTGCCTCTTTTCTTTCCTTTTCCTTTTCCGTTTTTATTTTTTTTAATACCAAATTTTTACCAATCGTTGTGCCATGACATATAGCGTTCATCTTACAACTGAACGAAACAACGACGATAAGGACGAAATTTTCGAGATGGAACGTGCGAATCCAGTTTGCTCTTACTACGCCCCGTTTTCTTCTAGAACTTGAGAAGTCACTATTTTCGTTGTCTTCGTGACTTTCCACTGAAAACACACCCACACGCTACGAATGAATCATAGGGCGATGACGCATGTCGTTTCCCCCGTTTTTTCGGCGGCGCGGCGTCGTTTCCTCCACGACGTTCGGGACGAAGACGCGAAGCGACAGCGGCAGCGGGGACCGCGTCAAATCGTGCAAGTTGCAACTGCGAATTGCGAATTACGATTACGACGAGCCCCTTTCCTCCCCTAATTTATTGTTATTCCGCACCCGTAGCCGGGGCCGGAGCCGGGGTCGGGGAGGAACTTGTTATTAAAACGGGGTGCTGTCCCTCCCCCTCCCCTGTTTCGGCGGCCGCCCCTTGCGCCTCGCGGACACCCCGCTAGGGCCCCTTTTCCCGGTGGACAAGGCCGAATCCGTGTCTGGCTCCGAGCGCCCGGCCCGGGTCCCCTCGCCAATTTCGCCTCGGCGCACACTCGACGCATTCTGGAATCTTCCACACAGATATTCGAAACACCGCCGTGCTATGGAAAAACGTCGAATGATCAGTCGAAAGTTGCTAAATTTCCTCTCAAAAGGTGCTTATTTTTCAAAAGAATTATGAACATGATTTCTTGAAATTTTCAGACTTTTTAGATCAAATTACAAGCAAAATATTTACATTAAGGTTTTGTAACGGAGATTTTCTGGAGATTAGTGGCTGAAATGTGCGTATAGATGTAAGGGATCCATTTATGCCGAAAAAATTACGTGAACGCAATACACATTCTAGTAACATTCGTTCGATGTCCCGAGTTATTCTTTTCATTGGCACTGTTGCTATAGATTTACCTTGTATGAACCGTTTCACACTTTTTCTATCTTATTTATCCTTTCGTGTCGTGGTAGCTAGGTAACCAGAAAAATGTGTCAGGAAATTTAACCTTAATATGCAAACACTCTTGCAAACTGTAATCACTTCATCGTGAGTGATTTCTGTCGTTTTGTATCTATTAGCATCTATACTTTCTCCTTGCGTAGAAGAAGAGGATAAAGCCAAATGATTTAAAACAACTAGAATCATATGAGAGAAAAAATTCTAACAACATGCTTAAGTGCTTGATCCATTACTCAAATTTTGCAGGTGCCTTATTTTATTATTTATCTTTTAAAATCGAAGTGGCGTGTTGAAGACGGCAAAATTATGAGAAGTACTTTCTGAGAACTTTCAAATTCTTACAATTTTGAATTGGCGAATCTCTTCGGCAACCGATTGACTTAAAGAAACAAACATTCACAGTAAAAAGACTCACTACTGATAATTTGAAAACTAAGAAAAAATATAATTATGCGTTCAAAGGTGATTTTTGGATGGCTATAAAATAATTTTATCACTGAGCGACGGATCCTCCGCCGTCTGATGCGGATTGTTTGGGTGTCTGCGCCAGGCTTGGGTGCCTTTGCGTTGCCGCGCATCTCCAAAACCCCATTTTTAAACCTTTCGTCATCAGGACCTTTATTTCAGAGGACCATATCCAAAAACATGCGGCAAGGGCCAATCCATCTCCGTCTTGAGAACTTTCTCCTCGTGACCTATTGAATGAGGAGAAGATGCTTCACCGTAGGGCTCGGACACTTGGCGACTCGCAAAAACGCGTATAATGAATGGATGCATTATTTTTTCTTGTTCTCCACTGGAAAAAAACACATTGGATCTAGAGTCCAGACTCTTAAAAACATCGACAAGAAAAAGTACTCTTGATTTAATCAGAATCTAGCTTAAATCAAGAGCCAAGCCTCTTAATTTAAGCGGATTTCGTTTTGATTCAAGCAAAAATCCGATTGAATCAAGAGTATTTTTTCTTGTCAATGTTTTCAAGAGTCTGGACTCTAGAGCCAATTTGTTTTTTTTCCAGCGTCGGCTTAAAACAATCCTCATGCGTCATTCTTACTTTACGTTTCAGGATTTTCAAAACCCCAACATTTAAACCGCTTTTACACCGCTTGTAACGGATCAGAATCTTCCCCTCCATCCAGAATCAAAATATATTCAAGACTCGAGCAAATAGTCTCTCAAATACGGAAGATTTTACGGAAAAAACACCGTATATTTGACTGAAAATAACGGGAAGACGGCAATTTGGACAACTTGCGCAGCACTAAAGACACGGATTGTCGGGGTTACACGGAAAACTACTCAACGCATCATCCATCATTATGCTTATGTGCAGGGAAAAGCTGTTCATGAGATGTCCTGTTGAGCATTTCCATCAGCAACTTTGGCTCCGCCCGATTAAAGTGCTTGCAAAGCTGGCAAATGATTTCATCAAAGGTTCCAGTTTTTTTCTTCTTCTTTTTTTCTCTTTAAATAATCAGTGGTACAACTTAGATCATGGGTCTAATAGGAATTTCAAATCTTGACCATTGGAAGTGTTAAAGAGATAGGAGCGTATTCATACTAAAAGGAAGTATGCTGTGCGTAAATCCTACGCACATTTTTAGTGTCTTTTGCCGTAAACAGTCCAAGGAGCATTAAATGAAAAACAGATGTGAACTATCTCGACAGGAAGTTTGTAAATAGGATTTGCGTATGCTTCATGATTCCTTTCTATTTCACTAATTCGTAAATTTTCATTTCCTTTCAGTCACCAAAAAGACACTGAATTTTCCTTACACTGTGGACGGTTCCACTGCCTTCGTTTTTTTCGGTTTTTTTCGTTTTTTTTTTTTTATTTTTTTATTTAAGAAAAAGAGAGAGAAAAATTATCTAGGTACGGTGTTTTTAAGATTTAGAAAAATGTACCTCATCATGAACAAAAAGAATCCCGTTTTGAACAATGATGCAAGTAGTGTAAACTTACGGTGACCTTGCAGTTTTGAAATCACGTATTAAAAGTGAAAATGTTCAGGGAACTAGCAGTCTGAAAAGAGCAAATGGAGGTAGACGAACGAGCAAGTATCATTCTAAGATAAATTTGCATGATCAAAACGTAAAATAATGCATGCACCACTTGTAAAACATCGCGTTGCACGACACCCTAAACCCAATTTAGCCTCTCGGGAGGCTTCAGGAGGGGTTGAGAACCCTCCCTCTAATTTGCAAGTCTAGGAACGATTTTCACGTATTTTTAAGCTGTCGGCCGTCGAGGCTCCTACCTGGCTTTGATATACAGCAAAGGAGAAGAATTATCGCGTGATTAACACCCCAATTTGGTCATACACTAATTATTTTTAGAGCAGAATTACAGGGTCTGTCATCGGGACAAAAATGATGGGAGAGTGAAATGATATGTGAACGGGAAATAAGTGAGGGTGGAGAAACAAACAGAAAAAGAAGAAGAAGAAATATGGGGTTCTGGACAAATAAAGGAAGAGAGGGCGTATCTTACAATTAGTTCGGAAAGTGAACCATTTGTATCGGAGAGCGCGACATTATTAACAACGGTGTAAGGCACCAGTGGCGTGGCGTGGCGTGAATTGCGATGTATCGATTGTTATGCCATTTAAACCTATGGTAAAGAATCGATTATTAAGGTGTTCGCTGCGAACACCCTGTTTAACGATCCTTTTCCATAGGTTTAAATGGCACAACAATCGATACATCGAAATTCACGCCACGCCACTGTAAAGCACTGCACTCACTCGGGCACGACTTAAGCAGACGCAAATGAAAATTTTCACCGAAAAAAAGGTTCGTTTGACTGAGCTGCAGGGCAACATGGGATTGTCATACCGCGTAATTTCAGGAGTAAATTAATAAAAATGCTTTGCTTGGGAGAATCTTAATTACCCGAGAAAATTTAACTTCAGCAACTCCACTTCCTCGAAACAAGGCATCTCGATTTGAGGCGTAAGGAGTCCTTTTCCATTTCAAGAAGCACCAAAGCTTGAATTGGAATTCGGTGCCTTAAGACATTCCTTAGAACACAATGAGACAGAATGATTCATGTTATTCCTTCCTTTAGTCAAATAAGAAAACGTAACAATCGTGAGGCCCAAAGGGAAGCTAAGAAAAGCTGTTTCGCTCGAACTTTCAGAAATTCCCTCGAAAACACTTTTGAATAAAATATCTCTTCCCGATTGTTATCTTCTCGGGTTATTTAAAATAAAAATGAAATCCTGAAATAATTCTTCCTGATTTGTGACGAGGAAACGTTCTAAGTGGGTAGATAAAACCAGTTTCCACATGTTTGATCAGTTCATGATTGTTTGTCAAGCAAGAGTCAAAATGCCCGTACGCAGAGGCGGATCCAGCAATTTGGCAACACCGGATTCCTACCATTTGAACCTATGTTAATTAATCGATTCTTGTCGGAGCACCTGGCTCCTCCAAGAATCGATATATTTCCACAGGTTTTAATGGAGAAAAACAATGTTGCCGATTTGCTAGATCCGCCATTGCCCGTACGGCGTTCTTCCTCAGCACGGCAGAGCTGAGTTTAGGCCGTTGAGCACAATAGCCGTGGGATTACCCATCGAACGCTGCTCTGGAGCCTGGACAGCTCGAAGCCCATCGCCGTCGGTGAAACTTCCCGGGAGGCGCGAGGACCGACGAGGGATGGCCTGGACGGCAGCTGGGCCGCGGATGGGGTGGCGAGTGGCGTCCGGCGCAAGTCTGGCGTCCGGCGGATGAATGCCCCGTGGAAATCCCGCAGGCGAGGTGTTCCCGTACCTCAGACATGCACCACCGACGAAGCGACGCGACGCCAACTTCCACGTGCGGGTATGCTCGTTAATTAACCCGGCGACAAGCGACCGGCAGCCCTTCTCCAAGACTTGCCATATCTATCTATCTGTTCAATGCTTCGCCCTGGCACCAAAATGTGTGATACCAGCTCTGGTGTGATAGCGAAGAGACGAGTACATATCTATCTATCTATTCAATGCTTCCCTGGCACCAAAATGTGTGATACCAGCTCTGATGTGATAGCGAAGAGACGAGTAAGTGACAAATTGTTTAAATCGAGTTTCCTTCAAGATTCGTCTGGTCTCTTTTAGATGAAATTACTGAAATAGATGAAACAACAAAAATCTGCTGATTAATTGTATGAGAACGAAACACATGAGGTAGGTAGCACGCACTGGTAATAAAAACACATTGGATCTATGGTCCAGACTCTTGAAACCATTGACAAGAAAAAGGACTCTTGATTCAATCAGATTTAAGCTTAAATCAAAAAGAAATTCGCTCAAATTAAGAGGCTTGGTTCTTGATTTAAGCTTAAATCTGATTGAATCAAGAGTATTTTTCTTGTCGATGTTTTTAAGAGTCTGGACTCTAGATCCAATGTGTTTTTTTTTCCAGTGCACACCTCGAGGTATATGGCCAAAGTGCGAAACCACCTATCTCCGATTCTCCGTGCGTGACAATAGAGATTTCCTGTCACACTTCATTTTTTCTTTGGAAACATAGTCAACGTAATTTCGTGAAAGCATCATTATGCTTGTCTTTTCCGTTAGCAGAAGAGTCTGTTGAAATTTTGAGTTATCAAGTTGGGTTGTATCTCTCGAAAAAAACCTAATCGGAGCGGAAATATTGAAAATTCGCGATGAGGATATGTGGTTTTGCATGGATGTTTTGTGGCATCGTCACTGGTCTAAGATTTTCAAGTTTTCATAGAGCTCTCACGGCCATAAATTAACAAACAGTCTTCTTTGTGAGGCTCCAGAAAGATGCTAACCTCCAGATAAAGAGTGTTAAGCGAAGTTTTACGAATTTTCGACCCAAATTCACAAAAAATGGCTCTACCGCAGAATTTGCTCCTGAGCTCGACTTTTCCCGTGAATGGCCATAATCACAAAAAACTTGACAATGCTGGAAGGTAGCGCAAGGACGTGTAGCTTGTGCCATTAGCTGGCGCGACACAGCACCGCGTAACTGACCAGCGTGATGAGAAGTTCAAGCTCTAGGCCAATTGTGTTGCGTGGTGAGAACGGTGAATGGACTTGCTCGAGTGAGGATAGTTGTAGAGTAGCGCTGAAAGTTTGCAGCCGCACACACGATGAAAAATCAGCGGAACGATGGAGAGAAGAAGAAAGGGCGCTTATAATCAGTACTTATTCATGAGAAAAATTGACGCAAACTGCATGTAAGATGCTTTATAATATCGCAAATTTTCTAAAGAAGCCTTCCCCCCCCCTCCTGGACCCCCCTTACGCCCTCTTCTCCCGCATGAGGTGTCTGGATATGCCTATGCCGTTTCAACTGTTACAACGCGCACGAGAGCATGAAGTCGAACGGCTGTTACGAGTCGTGCAGTCGTGTTATGTTTTTAAGTCTTAATTTTCAGCACCTGACGAGTAGCTTGAAAAAAATTAGCTTGAAACAGCCGCAGAGTAATATCAACAATAAATACACGGAGAAAAAACTCTCGTGCGTAGGACCCGAAGTTTAGGTCATATGGATCTCTGAAGTTTTCGGATTGTGCATCTGAACACTTTAGGTCTAGCTGTCGAGGTTCGGATCACACATCTGAAACTTCAGTTCTTACATCTGAAGTACTTCAGATGTAAGAAGCGAAGTTTTTCGGATGTGGGAGCCGAAGTTATTCGGATGTGAAAACCGAAGTACTTCAGATGTAAGAACTGAAGTTTCAGATGTGTGATCCAAACCTCAGCAGCTGGACCTAAAGTGTTTAGATGGTCAATCCGAAAACTTCAGAGATCCATACGACCTAAACTTCGGGTCCCACGCAGGAAGTTTTTTCTCCGTGTATGAGAAAATTGGCACGTAAAAGTTTTATACCCACCTGTTCTTTTCATGATTGTATTTTAAGGATCTTCCTCGACATCCCTTAGTCAAAATGTAAACCATTTGGGACCTCCAAGGAAAATGAGCAAGGAGCCGTTCAATATGCGAATTTGAATACGACCTTAAAAGAGTGGATGTCGGCAACACAGCTTTCAAATTCACACGTCGTGTCGCGCCTCGTGCGATGGTGATGACGATGACGGATTATCAAGCGCGAGGGATGAGTCCCGTGGAGGTGGGGGGCACCACCGCGCGGTCACATGCGAAAATCGAAACCTGCGAATTCGCGAATCCACGAGTGGGGCGTCATAATTAAGGGCACAGGGATCCCGTTTCATCAACGAACGGGGGGCGTTGGAATCGATTTCGCGAATCGCGCTTTATCGCTAGTGCCATCGACGTGACCATTAGTAACGACCCGAGTTTTACGGTTTTACGACCGATCGGATGCCAAAATATTATCCGGGTTTAATAATATTATTAGTGTCCCCGGGACTATTACTGCCGTGATAGGGAAAAACGCCGTGTGGACTTGTTGCCGACTTTTCGCCGACCAAAATGAGGCAATATATTTTAGATACTCCGCGCTGACAATCTACGCGATGTCATTTGATGAGGCTGAAGTGAAGTTCGAAGTCAACACTACTTTTCGCCTAATGTCGATTGCTCACTGATATGGAGCATCTTGAGTAAAAGAATCGAATAAAATTATGTTGATAACCTAACAATGTTGGCGAGTGAGCACTTTGCTGAGCGAGTTTTTACTAATTAGGTTGGGGTAAACCGACTGCTTTGGTCATCAGTCATCAATGATTTGAATTTGAGGTTGCGAATTTGAGCGTCGACCTCTGAAAGTAACATTTACACCATACTGCCGATTGCCGTGCTATGGAAGAACGCCGTATGACCCTTCAGACATTGCCATATTTTCTTCAATAAAAAGAATATGAATATTTTTCATCAACATTTTTTGACAATTTTTCTCGCGATATAATATAAAATATCGGAAAATTTCAAGTTAAAATACGCATAATTTTCCTCTAAAATACTTGTTTTATCCGAGTTTGGCGATTCTCGAATGTTCAAACTGCGTTTTTCCTTAGCATGACAGGATAGGAACGATAGCAAAGCGGGAGTGGGATACAGCTATCTTTTCTCAGCTCATGATTCTTTTTCTGCCAGTTTTTTCTCATGGTGTAATCCAATGTTCCTGCGAATTTTATGGAGAAACATGTACAAAATTTTTTCCAAAAATAAGTATTATTACGGAAAAAAGGCAGCATTCGGATGTTCATATGGCGTTCTTCTTTAGCACGGCAGATGCTTTTACAACACGAGGACAGAGATGGTGAAACAAAACGATGAACGCGGTTGTAAACTTAACAGGGAGCCTTTAAGTTTATGGCCTAGTCGCAGCTCTCGCAGGTGACAGTTACAACTTTCAGAAGGTGTCCTTTGACTGCTATAGGGGTCAATGCCTTCCTCAGTGTGGATAATTGGATAATCCAGTGTAGAGGGTCGGATTAAAAGCTCGAATACACAGCACCAAAACATAGGAATTAACTTAAAAGACGTGTTAAAGTGATAAGTTGCTCTCAGCAAGACGGTCAGATCCATGTACTTACTGCCTGTTATTGGCCAAAAAAAATTAATAAGAGCCATAAGACGAAATAAATAGAATAAGATAAAACATAACTTGATCATGAATTTTCTTCATGCACCAAATCACCCCATAAACATGTTTCTGAGAACTTCAAAAACACATCCTTTAAAAATTTCCAAGCGCCTTCTAAAAAGAAAGCAAAAGCTTGAAGAACGGTTGTGGTGGCAAGAATCTACAGATCGCTAAGTATTAATATAACGCGATGCAATATTTCAAATTGTTCTGCCTTCGACCCTTTGTAATTTGCCAAAATCGCGATGAGCTTCCTTTTAACAAGAACTTTAACCTTTAACAAGGAACTAGCAAATTTTTGTCGGTTTTCCGACAAAATAAGTTCCAAAAATCTTTTCCGCCTGAAGTTGATTTTTTTCTTAACACTTTTTTCTTTTAAATCGTAACCTAACGCAGGATTTAGATCTCATCTACCCTTTAAACGCACTAAAACTTACAAACCGCGATTTTCCTTCCCGAAACGTACTAAAATTTTAGTAGAGATTTATCTTTGCCCCGAAGAGAAAGCTTCTCAGATGAAAATAACGAAAGTCGGACGGGTTTGTTTTCTTCCGTGCTACACTGCTACACCGATATTCAAGTCCCGATCCCATTCACAAAGAGGACAGCTTCCGGCTTTGACAAATCACGAGGAAATAGAACGAAGTTCGACGAAACTTCAGCTGAAGAACTTGTGACACAGTTCGATGGAAATTTCCAAAGAGTTAAGGGAAATTTAGAGAGCTCTAAAAACCGAATTGCATTCAGGAGGAAACAACCCTTTGGAACTTCCTTGGTCTCTAAATAATGACGGGAACTTCCAAGCCGTGGGAGGAGACCCGAGTACAGCTGGAGGCAATACAGGCAGATCAAAGTTGTCCTTTCGCAATTGCACGACCAGTGTTTTCCGATGGAAAAGTGAAGCCAAAACTTCCAAGAAAAATCGCCGACGGACATTCGAACAAAGCCGAATTTCCTCAGAAAACGTATTTATTTTTGACGCAGGTCATGCAAATTTTTCCTTCACATTTTCAGGCTCAAATTGGGAATTCAATTACCGGAACAATTCAAAGGAGAAAATTCGTTTTTCATTGAAATAATTTTGGCAACGTTCGAATGCTCATGTCGCGTCCATCTCAGTCATGCCAAGCAAAAAGTTCGTGACTTCAACTGCGCAGATAAGTGTTTTCAACTAAAACACGACTGAGCTCCGGAAACAACTTCCGGAAGTTTAACTGAAAAATTCAGTGCCAGTTTCGCGAGTAGTAAATTTATTTAAATCCCAGGAGTTTGCAGGGGCATTTATCGAGTTGCGAAGTTGAGTAAATCCTCTACTCATTATAAGCGTAAAGCCGTGAGAGTTTTCAAGCTCCTGGCTTGGCTTTCCAGATTGCGATGATGATGTGCTGATAATTACACCGCGGGTAAACGTTTTGGTATAACTACCGAAGTTCCCCCTTAATAATTTCTTCCTCTATAGTTTCCGTATTTTTCTCTTGCGCGCGCGAGGAGGGATTTCACTACACAAGATTCATTAGATTTAAATTGATTGCGGGGAGGGGGGGGGGGGGTGTGGTTTATTTTTCACTAACTGGTATTTACAGCTCTCTTATCATCTGTGACGTCTTTTAATTTCGACACCATCATATATATGTGTTTACAAACATTATGTTCCTAATCCAGCTGATCATGTAGTATTACATTTTAACTTTAATGATTTATATTAGACCTTATTTGGTAAAAACACCCTCAATTTTTATGATAGGTGAGCAATCTATTTTTCTGCATGGAAAATGAAGGAATCGCCATTCTTACGTGGAATTTCTTGAAGATGATCTTAATAAAATGGTCGAGAAGAATTGGTTGAACATTCCGAAGAGATAGATATTAATTTTCCTCCATTCTGTAAAAAAATGTGACGGGAAACAAACAATCCATACGTGTTTTTCTCGACTTTTTCTATCAATTTTTCCCCACGCATTTACTTCAAAAGCGATCTACCGCCAGCAATAATTTCACTCCGCTCCTTATACGGGCTAATCTACGAAGCAAAGGATCGATGATCAATCTGCTGTGCTTGGGAAGAAAGCCGTATGAGCCATCAGGCGTTGCCATCTCCCCTTGTAAAATACGATTTTTTAGGAAAATTTGTGAATAATTTCCTTCACATTTTTCAGACGATTTCGTTCGCAATTTAATCTGAAATATCTGAAAATTTCAAGGAAAAATACTTATTAATTTCCTTAAAAAGAAATATTTTATCACGAGAAATCAGACAACCTTCGAATGCTCATACGGCGGTTTTCCTTAGCAGCAGCAAGCGAGCTGAAGTAGAAGGCTCAACAAAATTCCAAATAAATCATTGCTTACGACCAAATTACCAGACAAAGTTTCCGAAGCGATCCAAGTTCTCGACAGAAAATTCCTTCGACAAATCACGAATTTCAGGAAAATTAGTGAATATTTCTTCCTCGATTTTTCAGAGGATCTCGTACCTAATTTGATCTAAAAAGTCTGGAAAGAAAGGACAAAATTTGGACTGAGTTGATCATATAGTAGCCAACCCACATTTCCGAAAAAATTGGGTTAAGAATGTTTTTGAGTACCAGTAGCCTTACATTTTCTCGTGCCAAAAACTGAAAGTCGAAAAACAGAAATTAGTTAGTGAAAAGAGGGGTTAAAGTTCATTTTACATTGAGTCTTATGCAGGAATAAAACTTCAAACTTCTTTTCCTCAGTTTCAACTTAATGTGGGCTGGTTCCTTTCTGATGAACTCGGCCCAAATATTCATGACTTTCCTCAAAAATAAATATTCTCTAAGAGGCAACATTAGGATGCTCATACGGGGTTTTTACTTAGCACGGCAGAATTCACAAACATGTTATTTCTTCATTCGGTCGTTAAGAAAAAAAAGGGGAAAAGAAGAAGAAAAAT
The DNA here is from genome assembly GCF_001854935.1 of Bemisia tabaci. NCBI lineage: Eukaryota > Metazoa > Arthropoda > Insecta > Hemiptera > Aleyrodidae > Bemisia > Bemisia tabaci. Next base: position 4,863,857 of record NW_017547177.1, read on the forward strand.
TGGGACATCTAGTCCTACCCGATCCTCACATTATTTACTCTTTTCCCCCTTTTCATCAGCGACTAAGCTCCTACTGCCTCGTTAAAACAAAACAAACATCAATCGAACGGACACCGAGGAGAGGCCTTCGGATAAAAAAACTGGAAAACGCGAGGTCGATGAGCCGAACCTGGATGAGCCAAGGAAAAACGCCCTAAGATCCCTCTGACGTTGCCAAATTTCCTTTGACAAATCACAAATTTTCCGGAAGACTTGCCGACATTTCCCTACCAAATTTTCAGAGAATTTTTTTCGTGATTTGATCTAGATAATCTGAAAATTTCAAGAGAAAAAATACATAACTTTCTTCAAAAATCAATATTTTCTGAGAGGAAATTTGGCAACATTCGGATGCTCACATTCGGCGTTTTTCCTTAGCACGGCAGCACTTCTGCCTCCTTCCTCCTTGTCCTTGTCGTGCCGCCTGGAATAGTTCTCTCATTGTGAATTCTGCGGATGACCGGTCGGGAAGAAAGCGATGAAATTCATTAATTCAGAATGAAAAGCTTCACCTTTTTTCCATTCATTCAGAATAAATTCAACGGTTTGATACCAGGCTCTCGTGATGGATCGTTCGAGGGTCGCAGGTCCTCTCCTCTCATTTCAACCGCGAAATTCCCGACTTTTTCGTGTTTTTCAGCTCGTCGCAGAGCGGTGTTCGAGTACCTATATCGGGAGAGTATGGATACGTCGGGAGAAGTGTATGGTTAGGTCATGGAGTATTTAATGGCAGCCAAAGTATGAATTCAAATTATTTAGAGTGATTTAATATTACAATTGTTACGAGTAAGGAACGACGCTTTACGTCAAAATAATCTCTCGAGAATTTTTTTTCTTCAAAGTGGATGGGCGCGAAACCGGACATTTTAAATTTACGGAAAAGTTGCAATTTTTGAACTGTGTATCTCTCGATTTCTGAATTAATTTTTCACTCTTATAAGGCGCGCATGGTGTTATATGCGTTGTTGGACCGCGTTCAGCAGAAAGGAACCAAGCCACATCAGCTATTGCCAAATTTTACTGGGCAGTTTAATTTTTTAAAAGAGAACGTTTGTGCGAATTCCTTTGAAAATTGTAGGGAATTTTCTTTTGGGTATGCAGAAAATTCACTGAAATTTGCACAAAAATCCGCACAATGGTTTCCATGTAAAAAATTAAATTATGCCCCATCACATCTGACAATATCAAATATGGCTTGAATCCTTTCTGCTAAACGCGTTCCATTTATTGCCACACTGAAAAAAAATTCTCGGCGTTTTTACCATGGTCCGTTGGTACCTTAACCATCTCACTTTTTTTTACCAATTATTGGTAATTTTACCAAGACAGACTGGTAAGCTTACCTGAAAACCGGTATTTTTACTGTTTTTTTCATGTAAGAATACCACTTTTCTTGGTAATCAATTCCCGGCAACTTTGCCATTTATCTCGGTAATTCTACCACAGTCGATAAAAAATATTGGCGTTTTTACCAAGGTCCAGTAAAATTACCGAGAAAGTTCAATAACTTTACAGAGATTTCTCGGTAAAATTACCAATTCCATAAATAGTAATTTTACCAAGAAAAAACTGGGATCAAATAGAACCCTGAATTCTTGGTAATTTTACCCTTTTCTTAGTAAATACACTGACATTTTTTTTTCAGTGCAGAAAACTGTGTTCGCGAGATCATGAGCTCCTGGTTTTGTGACCCATTGTCACACGTCAAACGGAAAGTTTAATTTGAAGTTCACGTTTGAGGCCATCAAAGCGTTGGCGGTCTTTAGGCAAGATCGATCATCCGCTGACGGATGACGCCTCGATACAACTTCGCCATCGGCGATCAAATAGACATCGGGAAACGGGGTGGCAGCGAACGCCGTGATTGGAAATTACGAGCTCAGTTCGGGTCTTCTGATTAAATATTTGCTGTTCGGCAAATGACAACTGGAACATTCCGCCTTATTGAATCACTCAGCCTCAGCCCGCATGGTAACCCGCAAACTTTGGCACCAACTTCGAGTCGAAATCAAGAGCTTCGATGCTGAAAGCGGGGATGGAATCAATTTTGAGGTCTACGCGCGAAGTCGTGTTCTGAACCCTGGCATCTTGCAGGCGGCTCTCAAATTTTAGTTTGTGCAAAAGGTGACGCAGATTCGAGTACGCTCAAACAATGTGAGAAAATGAACTCTACTTACTTTAAAGGTACTGCACACGAACGCATTATCATATTATGGTCACGAGAAATAAAGTCTGAAAGATGAGACTCGAGGCGTCTCATGGCCTGAAGGCATTTTAAACTGACGTTGGGTGATTAGGCATTATAGGCTCTGAAATTCCATTTTTCTGAGTAATAGTATGGGAGAACAGTTACCGTTGTAACAAAATATAAACACCAAAAATCAGTATGCTAATTGAAGCGCGAAAAAGGTGCCAACTCTGAACAAAATAAATTATTTTAATTAATTAAATTATTTATATTAATTAAATTATTTATATTAATTAAGTTACATTATTTTAATAATTAACGAAAAACATTATTTTAAGTAATGTTTACAAATGGTTCCATTGGTTTTTTCGTGAAATTTTCTTTCAGAAACACTCTTCGAAAATGAATTTGTGAGAAAATAAACACCAAATTTTCAAATTTTAGCAGAAAATTTCATGTCCGACCTCTCCTTTCAGCTCGATCCATTGTGTGACGCTACCTCAAAGTCCTACCCCGGCGGGGTAACCCCGCGACAGCGACGCGGCGCCGGTAGGTACAAGATCGCCGCCGGGCGTATTGTCCAGGGCTCAGGGCTCACCTTCTTCACTTCTGGAAGCAGATTCGGGAAGACCCAGTGGGAAAATCACGGCTCCATCCGAAAGCCACCGACACTTGCAGGTGGTAATCAAAGCGGCCTTTGTCCGGCTATCGTCCACGCTCCGTTACACCCTCATTACGAGATAATCCCCGGGAAGTTGTTCCGGGAATTTACAACCACTAGATTTAGCGTGTGGATGCGCTGTGCTTGACTCCTTGTCTCAAAAGCCCACTGCGGTTTAAATTATAAAGCGCTTACATGATACGATACGGTCGATTCTCTGAGAAAGGGCGTAACTTGGCGTTGGCGTAAGCTCTAGAAAGCGCGTCGTTATACGGAGAAGAGCGGTTACCTTAACGTGCTTTTGCGCCCTTAAAGTTGCTGCCGTGCTGTGGAAAATGTTGTAGCGTTAGAGCTGAGCATTCGAATATTTCCTAAATTCCCCTGATAAAATGAATGCATGTTCAAGAAAAGTTACGGAGATTTTATGTTGGAATTTTTGTATGCGCTGAAAAAATTTACAAATGGAATAATTCTCTTCACAGTTTGGAGAAAATAAAATCCACAAATTTTCTGGAAAATTTGGATTTGATCATGGATTATTTAACAATATGTCACTTTATACAGGAACATTTATTTTGATACATTAAAACACTTAACTTTGGACATTTTAAATTGACGGTATTGCAACTTACGACGAACATTTTTTTTGACAGGTTATTGAGTTTGCTGAACCTTCTTTAAGTGGTTTGTTCGGTGAAAGGTGTTTCTTTCTTGTTTTCTCCATTCGTTGGAGAGGCGAATATTATCGAAAGCATTCTTTCAGTTCGCTTATAGCAATAAATCGACCGTTCACCTCGAGTTTGATAGAGCTTTTTATTGGCCAATAACTACTACCATCGTGATTATAAAAATTGGAGGAATGTCAATTTACAAAATTATTGGTTCTCGGAGAATTATCAGGACCTTCACTTCAACGAATGGAAAATAACCACGAGATGGTTACGTGAATTGCGGATGTATTTACACCTAAAGGAACTATGTCGCAGGCGATCCCCACGCGCATAGGTCCTTTTGGCATAAATACGTTAAATTATACGTGCAAAATTGTCTAAAGAATGATGCAAGAAACGCCGCTTATGAAACAAGAATAAGGAATGACTGATAATTTCAGCGAGGACTAATGACCGCTTTTGGCTTCCTGAGATCGCTGATAAAAATCAGTGACAAATAGGGAGCTATCAAGGGGAAGGGATGCGAGGGTCTAAAAAACATCCGAAATCCACTCGTTGCTGAAGGGAGCTGATACCTGGAGAATGCGGTGGGCCGATAATTAATCTTCAGGAAAACTTTGCTGAGGGCGAAACCCCGGAAGGGAGAAAAACTTGGAACTTTGACGCCTACATTTGTCGTTTCTAATCCATGCTGGGTGGTTAATCCGCAGGCACAGGTCGCCGGCTTGTCAATTTAACAATGAATCCGTCTCAGAGCACAACGCCTGGGATCACTACACCACGGCAAAAAGAAAGGAGGGAAATAGCGAGCGTAAAAGGAGCGTCCCTAAAAAATGTCAATAGTTCTGTTGCTGTAGGGATGGTAGCTGATAGTGGCTAGTTCTTCTGAGGGGTGGGGAGGGACGTTCATTTGTAATCCACAAATTATTGTTCAGTTGGGTGCGGACAATGATCTATATTACAATCGGTTTTGCGTTCAAATGCCTGAAAAATAGAAAATGCTGGATTTTCAATTCGGTCAGAATACTAGAATTTTTACTCCCTTTCATATGAATACAACACCATGGAAATTCGTAAAAACTTAATCGAGTAAGGAGACGAGACAGTGATTTCTGGGAGGCAATATTTCCTGAAATGCGGCAACGCGTTTTCCCTTATATTGTGATGACTATGTCAGAAAGTTTGCCCGTAGCTGCTCATGTTGTGTTGTTTGTTGAACAGATTGTTCAAAGCGTTTCTCATCAGCCACCGTTAGCCGTTAGATAAATATGAGTGTCGACCCTCGAAAGTAATTTTCAAACTATGGGAGAGTATTGGATGAGGTTCCTTGGAAGAGCTGTTTCTGATCCGGGAGCACTAGAGTGTCTTCAGGGAGTGAGTCAACTATCATCTTATCCTTCAGGCACAGGAAAACTTGCTCTCTACTCTGACAGTGACAGTAAAGAAAACTTTACCAGTAATTTGCAATGGGACGCAATCGCAAACTTCTAATTCTTTCCAAATGACGTAGCTTTCTTCCACATTTAAGTTGATACGATAATCATTTTTGTGGAATGGTAAATAGATCCAGGAGCGCAATTCAAACGCAGCGCAGCACAATAACATGCAGCTTCCGCCGGCGAATGTTTTATGGCACTTCACTGCTGCGTCGGCATGGCGTCCTCACAACGTCCACATGTTCGCCTTCAATTAGCACAGGTAGGCAATTTATCGACTTAGGAGCACGTTGAATTGTATCCTGTATGCGTACTTGCGGGGATACGTACGCGTTGATAGTACTTACTACGGACCCAAAGTACATTGGACTTTTTAGAGCGCACATTGTTGTAATGGACATTTTGTACATTTTACATTTCCACTGATTGTAAGCATTCTCTTAGAGTAGTATTTGCCCGCGAGATCGGGATCGTGCAGCCAGTTTGTCTTCATACCACCAATGAAATTTTGTGTCTACCGTCATTTTTGTCGCAAATCAAGCGAGAATCATACATTTTCGACATTTTCCGGATTTCTTCAAAAGGAGGTACTGAAAAAATACTAATTTTGTCTTTTGAGGAGTTACTGCATTTTTTGGGAATGTACTATAAAATTACTGATTTTCGGCCAGCCTGAATTCGATTGTTACGGCAACGTTAAGTGGCCAACAACAATGTCCATTATAAAATGTCCGATTGACTAGTTGTCTATCTTAAATAAATGCCCACGGTACGCAATTTTTTTCTTCATACGATGCGGGTTTTCAATAAAACCTTGAAAATATGCAACCCCCTGCGTGTTGATAGATCGCGTGCTTGCAGGCAAGTACTACTCTAGGAATCAACCTTTTATTAAAAACACGCGTGTTATGAAGAGAAAAATTCCGGACCTTATTGCGGAATTCCCGCACTTTTCAGTACTTCCGGTCCGCTCCTATAAACTCAGTATATTATTTGCGGACTAGTAGACACCCTGAATTTCGAATTGTCCCCTCCGTAGTAAAGCTACGATTCCTCCTCCTCTTCCTATTCCCACTGGAAAATACTAGCCCCCGGAAACTAGAAATCCTACGCAATAGGCACCGGGTGACTTTCGGCAACGGCGCGACGCCTCGGGCTACGCGAGGATGACGTCAGACGTCGGATTTGCTCCAATCAATCATCGCCGCCTTCCGACTCCGAGAGCCCCGAGCCGCGCCGCGCCGTGTGCGAATTGCGATTCTGTTTATTGTTTCAACTCTCGGCTCAATTCCTCCACGCTTTTCGCCCTCCACGATACGAATGCGACGAGTATTGCTGCCGTGCTCGGCAAAAACGAAATATGAGCAATCGAACGCTTCCAAATTGCCTATCAGAAAATATTTATTTTTTAACAATTTTAGGACTATTTTACTTTGTAATTTTCGGAAATTTTAGATCAAATCACACACAAAATTCTCTAAGATATAGAGAGAAAAATATTCATAAACTTTTCCGATAATTCGTGATTTGTCAAAGGAGGTTTGGCAACGCCTGAGGGTTCATACATCGTTCTTTCTTAGTACAGATTGGCTCTCAAAGCTCCCGCGCAAATAGTAAACACCACCGTCTCGTCGGCAAAGCCTCGCGTGTGTTCCTTCGCGGCTTTCCGCGACCCCGAAGCTTTATTCTGACTTCTGACGGTCGATTGTTAAATCGATATCGAATGTCCTTGATCGATAGCTCCCTATCTTAACAATGCTATATATCGATCAAGGTCGTTCGATAAGGATTCAACAATCGAGCCACAGGTTTTATTTGGACGCGGCGCAAAAGAAAACTTACTGAAAAGCTTCGGGGAAAGGCTTATCTGGATTTAGGCCGATTGCCGAGGGCAGCTGGGAAAATGAAGTCGAATCGACTGTGGGCGAGTTTAAGTGGACGAGCACACGCTGTCGTGCTAAGAAAACGCAGTATGAGCATTCGAGAGTTGCCAAATTTCCTTGGATAAAGGGTGTATTTTGGGGGAAAGTTATGCATGTTTTTCATTGACATTTTCAGACATTTTAGATTAAATTGCGAACAAAATTGTTTGAAAAATTGAGGGAAAAGGATGAATAATTTTTCCTAGTAAATTCGTATTTTGTCAAAGGAAATTTGGCAACGCCTGAAGGTTCATGAGTCGTTTTTCCTTAGCACGGCAGCATACAAGAGAAACCGTTTTCGTCGCTGGCAGCTCGCCAGTACTAACTGAAACGTCCAGGAGTGCAAACACATGCTAAAAGAGTAAACAATATACGTAGTACGATGGTTGCGACTTCCTTGCGACTCGAATTGCATAACCGCCGCGATGAAGGAGCGTTTTATTTCACGGATCAGTGATGATGATTGCTTATCCGCGAGGAAGAGCGCTTGGTATTATGTTCTGTTGTTTGGAACCATACGATACCCCTTAACACTTAGTGGCGAGGCGTGACTGGTCGATTATCGATATTTCCCCATTTGAAGCTATGGTAAAGAATCGATTATTAAGGTGTTCGTTGCGGACACCCTATTAATCGATTCTTTTCCATAGGTTTAAATGGCAGACTAATCGATACACTGCAAAACAAGCCACGCCACTACTGGAATCACTATCGAACGCGATCCATTAAAACGTGAGGATCGTCAGGTCGCGTGGCGAGATCCGAAACCCGACAACGCGGGACGGTTTTGGCGCGAAGACGTTGGAAAGGAGAAGCAGGGTGGGCCGATTTACGAGGTCATTGGCGAGGGCAGGAGCGAGCCAAAATGCTGTAATACTTAATTTGCACTTGAAACCAGAAACGTTTTAAGCTGAATTAAGTGTGCGCCAAGCGAAATAAGTTTGATGTCTTAATCTTCCATAAGATTCAACGTTTAGGACGAAATTTAACGACTATTTTCACGTTTAAAATAATTTTATCGCCTCTGGATTTTTGATGGGAGGAAATTCACTTCGTTGGCTGAGAAAGTTAACGAACGGGTACGTTTTAAAGAGAAAACTCTTAAAAACGCTGTTGAAATATCCGAGATAGGGACCCCTTTCCGTTCTTCCTGCGTAAAAATGCAACCTCTCATTTCTAAAACTTTTTATCAAATTATTTTGGTAAATTATAACAAAAATTGTACATGAAATTTTAGTTTGTAAAGTCACTTGCGCATACTTTTCGGTTCGATTTACGTTAGCATAAATATGGTGGATTTTTTTTTAGAATCTACCAAAAATCCCGGAAAATCCTTTCTCCCGAAAGGCGAAGGTTGGCGACAAGAGGTGGAGGAGGAGATCAGAAGGTGCCAATTGCCTGATGATCTCTGAGAGGATAGGGGGCAATGGCGATTGGGCGTCGCAGAGCGCGAGGCTGCGCTATAAAAGCGGCTTCATGTATATATGTGTAACAAAAATTTGGCGCCAGCTTTTTTCACAACTTTTTTCCTACACGTAAATTTCCTATGCATTTAGGTAACTTAAAAAAAAACAAGAAGGGTTTCCTGGCACGAAAATTTAAACAACTTTTTTACGTTTTTCGAAGTCCAAAAATTACCAATACTACTATGGATACTAGAACTAAAAACCACCCTCTCTCGTTACCGTTTTCCGAAACGAAACTTGTAGTGCGTTCCTGTTTAATTCGAGCCGAACAGAGTCCGGCGACGCTTTGACAACGCGGGACGGTTTTGGCGCGAAAGCGTCGGGGAGGGGAAGCCGGGTGGGGGCGTCGCGTCGTCGCTTCGTCGCGGTTTTGAAGTCGAGCCGGGCGTCGCGTCGCGTTGCGTCCGTCTCGGCGAAGACGATGTCGTAGCGCCGCCGCAATAATACGGACCCCCGCGGGACCTTGACTCCCCACCCCCCGGCGCCGGGAGCCCCGCACATTAAACAATCGAAGACGTGAGTAATGAGATTTTTCGCGAGTCGCGACACGTACCCGGGTATCTACTCCGTCCGATCCCGGCACTGAGGCTGTCCGGGGATTTATGCGTTTTAGTCACACTCCAAGTCCCTTCCCTTTACGAGGGCTGGATTCTAAGACGCTCCTTAAACATTTCCGGAGGCTTAGACTAGGGCCATACTAGGGATAAAGCAGGCTTAGAGAAGCCTAAAACATTATCCAGAGCTCAAATTCCATATTTCCCCTGTATCCCCTACTTTTTCACTGAATTTTCCTGCTATTTTTTTCTCGAGTATCCCGTGAACTCTTGAAAGATAGAAAGGACAGAATTCAACCGAGGAGGTGTTTGTACTTCTGTCTGAGGCAGAACGACATATGTATATAATAAAGTTCCCAAAATGCCTGGTTTGAAACATGCATTTTCGAGAAAAGTCATGCATATTTCTTCTTGAAATTTTCGGATATTTTAGATCGAACTGCGAACAAAATTGTCTGAAATAGTTTTTCCGAAAAATTTGAAAAAATTTATTCATAATTTTCCCAGTAAATTCGTATTTGTCAGAGGAGAAATGGAAACGGCTGAGCTGAAGGCTCATACGGCGTTATTCCTTAGCACGATAGTGTGGATGCCTGATGACAGTGGCATATGCGAAACATAGGGTAAATAATTGGAAAAATGACCTCACGTTTACTGAGGACGACTCCGAGCAATTATACTTCGCCAAAACTTTAAAATATGTATTCCCCTATCATTGATTTAAAATATTAAAATTAAATATATTCAGAGAACTGTAGAAAACATTGAGAGGAGTGTAGAAATTATTCATCAAGGATACATACATATTTTCGACGTTTTTCACTTGTCTGATACAATGTCCATTGCGTGATCAATTTTCGAGTCGATAAGAACCCTAAATATATGAAGAATAGGACAATTTTACGAAGCTCCGAGTATAATTCATAAGGCGGAATAATTCGAAAGGGACTAGCAGAGATAACGAGATCCTGAAGGGAAATATTTCAATGATGATATGCAAATTGCAGCTACAAAAAAAGCAAAAATAGGAAGGAGAAATTTCCATGATTCGGGCAGACCCTCAAGGCAGTTCGTGCGCGCAGACGTGAAGAATCAAGCTCTTTCAACTCTGCCGGAAATATCTCGTTGGGAAATCGTGTACACTATGGTGGGCATTGGTGGGCGCTGTCCATAAATTAGTGCAGGACCCAAGAGTAACGCTTGAAGCATATCCTCGTAATTTCAGGCGCTCTCGGTTACGCCTGGTGGTGGATAACATTTACTAGTTCCGATTTCCGAACTACCCTTATGAAAAAACGATAGAGAGGCCAGAATTTATGGAGCGTGCATTTTATTGGGCCTCAGTCGACTGAACAACGAGCATGACAGTTTTTACTATACGGAATGTTTGGTTCTAAAGCACGATACGAGTTACTGACAATGGATAAGTTCACACTGCCGTGCTGAGGAAAACTGTCGTATGAACCTACAGGCGTTGCCAAATTTCCTTTGATGAAATGCAAATTTCCTTGTAAAATTTTCCTCCCAATTTTTCAGATTATTTAGTTCGTGATTTTACCTAAAAATTCTGAAAATTTAAAGGTAAACTATTCGTAACTATCCTCAAAAATAAGCATTTTATCGAATGAAATTTGGCAACTCTCGAATGTTCACACGGCGTTCTTCTTAAACCGACTAATACTTCCGAGCTAAGGTTGCTGAAAAAGAGTACCGTAAGAACATCCGACCGTTGCCAAATTTCTCCTGAAAAAACTTTTAATTTTGAGGGAGCTTACGAATATTTTGTGTGTGAAAATACTAGATATGCAGAAAATTATGGGTAAAATTCTACGAAAAAACATGATCAAAAATATTCCCAAGTTTCCCAGAGGTCCGAGCGTTCATACAGTGTTCTGTTCTTAGCACGGCAGCATGAATCCCGCGATTTTTTTTTTTTTTCCGCGCGTAGGAGCGTTCACAAGGGTCTCATAATTTCAAAATTAAAGCGTGCTCGTAGGCCGTCTTTGAACTTTCGAGGCATTTTAATAAACCTAGTTAAATTAAAGTTGTTTAGCTTTCATGAAGCAGGTCCGTAAAATTACAACGAACAAGTCAAAACAACGAGCGTACTCTGGGCATTTCGAGTGATTGAACGGATTATTTGAACAGTTGCCTTGCGTAATCAAACACACAAACAAAGTAGAGAACAAAGGGGGGGGGGTCGAGGCTCATTTCGTATCATTGGTGAGTTGATTTGATGGTTAATTACATACGTTTACACGGCACGTCCCCCGTGCTGGGTAATTCAAAGAGACGCAGCGAACACTATCACTGAAATAACATCCAGAGAAATGATAGCGAATCTGCGGACTGCGTGATGGGGACTGCGGATACAGGGTGTTTAAAATCTACCATGAGATAGAGTTCGCTGAAAAAGGATGGTTTGAGGTACATTGATTAAAGAACGTCAAGCACCTACAAGACTCTAAATCGATGTTACGATTTAATTCAGCATCTAATTTCACATTCAAAATACTTGTTCTTCTCTTTGAAATTGTGACACGAGAAAATGGGTAGGTATCTCAGCTCAAAACCATCTCTAATTCTATTTTCCGAAATTTGACTTAGCTTCTTGTTCAATTCAGTCCATCGCAGAGTATACTGGATCCGAGAGCTATCAGTCCATCGAAGTTTGGGGGAAAATGATAAGAGAGGCGGGAAAAAATAAAAAACTTGAAGCAGTCCAAAACTGTAAATGAATGCAGAAAAGGACTCTATGCACGGACCCCCCAAATTTGCCCGTTTCAAAAGTTAACGAAATTCATACCAGTGATAGAGGGGCACTTCCGGTCTCCAAATCCGGGGTTGGTTTAGTCCCCAGCCCCCCGAGTGCGACGTTGCCATTTTTTAAAGTTGAAACATGTTAAACCCCATAACTTTTGAGCAATTGAAGATACGAAGGTGCGGTTTGTTTGAGTCGATAGAACATAAAAAGAGCTATAATTTCGTATATAGATTTTATCCATTGTTGCCAAATTTACCCCAAAATCGACAATTTTTCGATTTTTTCAAGGTGCAAAAATACGGTTAACCTAAAAAAGTCGGTATTGGGACACCACGTAGGAAAATAAAAAACACGCGTAATTAAAGCCCTTAATGTGAGCTTTCCAACGGTATATCGGTTTTTTCGGGGAAACGATTCTATCGTGAGATACAGGCCTTCAAAGTCCGACTTGGCGTACTTTTTGGAGGTCCCGCGTCATTCGCACCTCAAAAAATTAGTATTGTGAACGCTGGTAAAAAAACGAAACTCACATGTAATGAAAGCTATTTATGTGAGCTTTTCAACGGTATATTGGTTTTTCCGGGGAAACGATTCTATCGCGAGATACAGGCCTTCAAAGTCCGACTTGGCGTACTTTTTGAGGTCCCCCGTCATTCGCACCTCAAAAAATCAGTACTGCGCACGTCCATAGGAAAATGAAAATTACATGTAATGAAAGTCCTTTGTATGGGCTTTCCAACGGTATATCGGTTTTTCCGAGGAAACGATTCTATCGCGAGGTACAGGCCTTTAAAGTCCGACTTGGCGTACTTTTTGAGGTCCCCCGTCATTCGTACCTCAAAAAATCAGTACTGCGCACGTCCATAGGAAAAAGAAAATTACATGTCATGAAAGCCCTTTGTATGGGCTTTCCAACGGTATATTGGCTTTTCCGGGGAAACAGTTTTGTCGCGAGATACATGCATTCAATGTTCACTGTAGCGGGGTTTTTAGGTACCCTGCGCGGCTTGTTTCTTCGCCCATCGTGATGGTGCAAGTCGCAGGTCATATTAAATAAAACATGAAACAGGGAACTAAATAGACAATTTTTCGATCTTGTTTATCGATTCCCTGCCTCGGAAAAATCGATGGTGTCAAACACTGAACGTGAATGAAAACACTCAGAACGCATAAAGGGTGCAAGAAAAAAGTCGCAATCTCAGGGATTGTGTTATATAGGGGAGACATGATACATAGAAATGGATCCGTTGTCTCTGAGATTCCATTGAAGTTTTATGTTTAATATTCGTTTAAAATTTGGTAATATACAGTTGGCAGTATGTGTCAGGTTCGTCTCTATATCTGCATCTCTCTCTGCATATCTGCATCTTTCTCTCCCTGCTCGCCGCTGCATGAACGGCAGCCTACTTTGATAAGAACTCCCCTGTTTCATGTAATATTCAATAGGACCTGAACCGCTACAACGAACATTCAAGGCATGCATCTCGCGACACAAATTTTTCCCCGGAAAAACCAATATACCGTTGGAAAGCCCATACAAAGGGCTTTCATGACGTGTAATTTTCATTTTCCTATGGACGTGCGCAGTACTGATTTTTTTTTTGGTGCGAATGACGGGGGACCTCAAAAAGCACGCCAAGTCGGACTTTAAAGGCCTGTACCTCGCGATAGAATCGTTTCCTCGGAAAAACCGATATACCGTTGGAAAGCCCATACAAAGGACTTTCATTACATGTAATTTTCATTTTCCTATGGACGTGCGCAGTACTGATTTTTTGAGGTGCGAATGACGGGGGACCTCAAAAAGTACGCCAAGTCGGACTTTGAAGGCCTGTATCTCGCGATAGAATCGTTTCCCCGGAAAAACCAATATACCGTTGAAAAGCTCACATAAATAGCTTTCATTACACGTGAGTTTCGTTTTTTTACCAGCGTTCACAATACTAATTTTTTGAGGTGCGAATGACGCGGGACCTCCAAAAAGTACGCCAAGTCGGACTTTGAAGGCCTGTATCTCACGATAGAATCGTTTCCCCGGAAAAACCGATATACCGTTGGAAAGCTCACATTAAGGGCTTTAATTACGCGTGTTTTTTATTTTCCTACGTGGTGTCCCAATACCGACTTTTTTAGGTTAACCGTATTTTTGCACCTTGAAAAAATCGAAAAATTGTCGATTTTGGGGTAAATTTGGCAACAATGGATAAAATCTATATACGAAATTATAGCTCTTTTTATGTTCTATCGACTCAAACAAACCGCACCTTCGTATCTTCAATTGCTCAAAAGTTATGGGGTTTAACATGTTTCAACTTTAAAAAATGGCAACGTCGCACTCGGGGGGCTGGGGACTAAACCAACCCCGGATTTGGAGACCGGAAGTGCCCCTCTATCACTGGTATGAATTTCGTTAACTTTTGAAACGGGCAAATTTGGGGGGTCCGTGCATAGAGTCCTTTGCTTTTACATCGACAAACATCCATACAAATTAAAACATCGTTTCATTGAATTTCGCTAGATTTCTTTTTATGTTCTATCGACTCAAACAAACCGCACCTTCGTATCTTCAATTGCTCAAAAGTTATGGGGTTTAACATGTTTCAACTTTAAAAAATGGCAACGTCGCACTCGGGGGCTGGGGACTAAACCAACCCCGGATTTGGAGACCGGAAGTGCCCCTCTATCACTGGTATGAATTTCGTTAACTTTTGAAACGGGCAAATTTGGGGGGTCCGTGCATAGAGTCCTTTGCTTTTACATCGACAAACATCCATACAAATTAAAACATCGTTTCATTGAATTTCGCTAGATTTCCGTCGAAAAATGAGTTAGTGACATTCTAAACGTTTAAATTGTGGTGCATTTGAGGTACCTACTCACTTTTAACGATTGGGTTCAGTATGGCGCATGCATATCATAGAGTAATCCACCAACATAAAAATTGAACTGCATGGTGCATAGTCTCACCTGCAACAGAGAGCAAAAAGAAATATTTAGCGGCACGTTTCAATGGTAATTACTGCAGGAGTGCTGAGTAACGATTACTTCGAGGACATCATGCACCACGGCATGACAAGCGAACATACGTCGCCTGCAATTCATTCATAATCCGTGATCTCCAATGGAAGGGTGAAAAAACTGAAAGGGAATAATTCGTTGCTTGGCTGACATAAGGGCGTAACTACACGCTGCAATGAACCCTGTCTTCCATACAATCCAATACTTTTCCAGGCTCATCTCAATGTGTAGTTACGCTCTTATGTCAGCCAAGCGACGAATTGCGGTGAATCCGCGAAACGCCTGGAACGACATTATCAGGGGGCCGTGACTAATCCATTCTTGTGACGTCACACTGGTGGACATTACTTCAGTGCTAAGGAAAAACGCCATATGAACCTTCCTCAGTTGCCAAATTTCATTTGATTTAATACGAATTTTCAGGAAAATCAGTGATTATTTTTTGTTCAATTTTTCGGTAAATTGTCTTCGTAATTAAATCTGAATGATCTGAAAATTTCAAGAGAAAATATTCAAAACTCTCCTTAAAAATAACAATTTTATTTGAGGAATTTGGCAACTCTCGAATGCTCATACGGCGTTCTTCCTCAGCACTGTAGATTAGTTCGAGCAATGATCATCAACTAGTCATCTGAGACGCTGATAGAAACAGGTACTGGAATACTCTCTACGGTACCCTGGAAATTGTTAACATACCCGTGCGATAATTCAAAATTTTCTCATGGGCAGCGCAATGCTCATTTTACCTTCTCCCTGGCTGTTGACGTTGAGCTAAGAATTGAATATAGTGGGCAGAATAGAATTTACCGACCATTGC
Source organism: Bemisia tabaci (assembly GCF_001854935.1). Classification (NCBI taxonomy): domain Eukaryota; kingdom Metazoa; phylum Arthropoda; class Insecta; order Hemiptera; family Aleyrodidae; genus Bemisia; species Bemisia tabaci. The sequence goes on from NW_017547177.1 coordinate 4,879,393, forward strand.
CTTGTCCGGCGAGAATACACGCACAAAGTTGCTCAAGGCAGAGAACTACCCGGCAAAGGTACTAAATTTGAAGCACTTCAATGAATTTTGACTGGAACAGCCAAAAATTAGATTGAATCCAGTAAACAACAAAAATTGTGCACTATGTTAAAAAATTCATCTTTGGAATTTCACTTTGAGACTCAATCTTACATGGAGTGAGCTAGTTTTTGAGTACTTCAAAAGTTGTAAGACCTTTCGGAAGAGAAAAAGGTCAACGGTAAAATCATTGACACTTTCTTCCATAAAAATAGGAACCGTCAACTACAGCCCTCTGCTAACAACCGAGAATGTTTGTTGGGCTGCAACTTTACGTAGCAATTCCCGACAAACCACACTGAAAAATAAACTCCGGCCGTGGAAGCCGTACTTACGGGCTATATGGACATACCGTCCGCGTTCCGGGCTCCGAGACCGAAAGTTCCGGGGTAGCACCCGGAGCAGTTGAAGCCGTGACTCCAGCACCCGGAACTTTCCGCTACTGAGCCTGGAACGGACGGCGCGGCGCGTCTGTGTAGCCCGTAACATTTTTTCCAGAGCAGGAACAACGCTCCGAAGTACGGTTGCAAAATGCAGCTTATGCAGCTCCGTCTGGCTGCGCTGCATGATTGGAGAGTAATCGCAGCTTGGATTGCACCTAACGGCATGCTCTGCCGAATCAGGGATTGGATTTAAGGGATTAACGTAGCTAATCCGCAAAACGCGCAACTCACCGCCCCGTTGAACGCAAGACGCGCCGGAGAGACCTTGCGGTATTTTGATCACTTAATGAAGATCCCTTCCCCTTGCCCGGTTGACAAGCGCGATTCCAATAAATGCACTTCGATTGCCGGCGGCGGCTTCCGCGGTTCGCGGGACCGGAAACGCTCCGTCGTCTGAGAGTCGGACGTATTTCTGTCAAACGTAACTTTGTGCATTATGGCGTGAGCCCTGTTATGCATACATACTTATGGGTCTCAGGGCTCATGTCTTAATGCACGTAGTTCCATTTGGCAGAAATACGTCCGGTTAAGCCACGGCTTTGCGCTACGCAGACAGAGGAGTAACTAATTTTGGCACGTGGCGAAGTCGGAGTGAAGACAAATATCTTAAGCCTTGTAGTCGCAGCAATCGGACAAATTACCACGACAAGCAGACATTTGTTGTCATTACTGAGATAGTCGTTTTCCACGGGAATGAGCGTAACTTCATTCAAGTTGCAATGACGGAAACTATTAATTTTCTTAGAAGAATTTGATTGAGCAATGGGCCTGTTCCAAACTTCAGCTAGAAGAAGAAAGGTCTGAAATTTACGCCTAACTTCACGATTTGCGTTAGAAATACGCGTTTTTTAGGCTCCCCGCTTCAAGACGATACGAAGGCACGGGTAAATATTTTGAAAGCAGAATTGCTCCATCCAACCCTTGCGCACTAGGATGCAACGCACTATTCAACATGGCTGGATCCGCGCAAATCGTTAGGAACAACGCAAGGAAAATGTAAACAAAAACACGCCGGGTGATGAAATCCTGTCTACCTAAACTATAATACTATAATACTCCAATACTATACTGTTTTCAGGAGAAAAGTCCTTTTCGGCCCCTTGCGACCCCCCCTCTTGTAGTCTGACGTTTTAACGCTATAAAAGCGTATGCAATAAGATCAGAAAGGTGTATGCATTATGCAATCTCCTAAACTGATGAACAGTTGCTAATTACGTCAATCATTGTGAAGTGATGATTTGGCAGACGATGACCGATGAGAAAGAGCTACAACGGACCCCTCATCAACGCGCTGATGTGATTGTTGTCCGGTATTCACCATCCATCATTGTCCCTCTCTCATTTACTCAGAGACTCAGCGAGCCAGGCCGTCGTTTCCGTGTTGACGCAAAATCTAAAGTTTTAGTTAATAGTAAATGCTTTTAATGCTAATTAATTTTAATGTTTCATTTAATGCTAAATTAGGATAATTCAGTACCATATATATCGTGAGAAAAGGGTTGTTTTTGTTTGTGTAACAGTGATTTTGTGTGGATGCAAGCCGACCGATTGGCAAACGTAAGGTCTGCATGATTATAGACTTGAACATTTTTTTTGGATCGAAACTCCAGGTTTTTGTTCATCGATTCGTCAGCCATTTTCACAGGATTCGCGGTGACGAATGGTAATCTCATTAATTCACGCAGGCACCAAAAGCGGGTCCCTTCACACATCGCCGCGTCGTTTATCCTCCATGTCCTAACAGGATTGAACACATTAGTGCCGTAATAATTTAATTAGTGCACTGCTACCACAAAGAGTGATTCTACGACAACTCGCCGATTTTAACGGTCCAAGCCGTGTCTGTCAAATATTTTTTTCGCACGGAGTAAAGCGTTATGATTAAGTCAGTATGCCCAAACGCTCGGCACTATAATGAGTCTTTGACCGGACTTCACTCAGACTCGACCCTGACCCTTCAAAGTCCTTCAACGTGCGTAAATAGGACTGTAAGAGCTGTACTGCCGTGCTAAGGAAAAACGTCGTATGGGCCTTCCGGCGTTGTCAAATTTTCTTAGAGGAATCACAAATTTTCGGGGATAATTTTTTTCTTCCGATTTTTCAAAGAATTTTGTTCGTAATTTGTTTTCGGTGTCTGAAAAGTTCGAAGAAAAATGTGCATAACTGTTTTCAGAAATACATATTTTCTAAGAGGCAATATGGCGACATTCGAATGCTCATGTGGCGTTTTTCCTTAGCACGGCGGTGTTGCCCCCCTGCCAGCGCAACTTTTTTCGAAAGAAAGGTCAAAGCTGTCAATTATCAGGCATGGGCCGCATCATTTTGGACCGTCCACACCTGAATTAGTGCATTTTTAGAAGAATAAGCACATTTTTTACTGAGAGTACGGCGGTGAATGCATCCTAAAATCGCTGAAAGTGACATAGTTCGAGAATTCGATGTCAGGACCCGAGTTCCTTATTTGATCGTTTTCCCGACGGAAGAACGTACTTGCATTTCAGCGCTGCAAAATTTTCATACGCTTACAGTGCCTATGCGCTTTAACTTAGCCTCTGTTTTGCATTACGAACTGAAAATCTCACGGATTTTCCGTCGTTGCACGCCAAAATGGGCAAAATTCTAGAAAAATATTTCCTGGTCACGATCTTGTAAAAACTTGATTTTTGCGTCAATTTGGCATCCTCGGAATAGAGTTACGTTCCTTCCATTTGATAACGATGATTCACGGTTCGGTCGTTGCACAAAGTTTCGATTGCGCTCAGTATAAAACTTTCAAAGTACTAGACACGTTTAGCAAAGAGGGTAAGTAAGCGAAGATCACAAGGCTGCTTTGGATCAACCTCGGGATTATGTCTGAATAAAAAGAGCTCTCTCTTCTTTCTCCTTCTTCCTCGGAGACTTGCTCTACTAATGATTAAGTAGTTTATTTCCTCCTATGGAAATTAGTTCAACGCCTCCGAAAACGAAAAGATTACATGGAAAAAAGAGAGACATTAAATTCAAGTTGGTGGGCGATGCAGAATAGAGCGCGACGGAGACAATGAATAATTCAACGGATGATTTTTGCTCCGCCATTTACTACTCGTGTAAAACTTGCTGAGATAGTTCATTGATTCCCGCGCTTATCAGATACGAAGCAGCGGTGGAGTGGAATGAGGGTATCCACGCGCCAACTAACACAGCAGACGAGATTTCCTCTTTAAATTTTTTTCAATCGTGAATCCGTCACACTATCGTTCACAGAATTTAATGGCTTATTTAAGGGATCTGCTTAAAGAAAAGACGATGTCCCGCTAACACCTAAGTTAAAGCCCTCAACAATGAAAAAAAGCACAAGAACTGGAGATTGTAATTCAATGCGTGCATTATGGTGATTTTTTCGTGTACTTTAAAATCTAGGGCGCTATTGCGGAGCTTTTTCCGTACAGGTTCTATTCAGCCATTGATGCGTACACCGTGAATTCATACTTCCCCACTAAATCTTGTATTTTTTGGGGACTAAATTTTCTTTTAGATTTATAAGCGCCCAGCCGATAGGTAGGCGCTTCTTATTTTCGTTTTGCCACTTCAGTTCTTCTACAGTGGAGCGCTGAAGCCATTGAATAGCTCACCAACTCAACAAAGCATGGCCGAAGCGACGAAATTCTCGGAATTTTCTTTTTACTAGCTAATAATACCCCATTTAACGTTATTAAATATAAATTAGCGGATGGAATACGTAACATTCCCAATATTTTCTTTGCTGGGAAGTTTATAGTTACTTTATTATTATGTCTGAAAGTCCATGTAGTGAGTTCTTTTCATCAGAACTTTTTGCCACCGCTGATGATTTTTTCTAAACCTGTTAAAATTCGCCTCCATAGCTATTTCGTTGCCGTTACCATGGAAATGCATCTTTTGAGCCGCGTCTTTTTCTTTGAATCCTGTCCTTTGTGCTTTGTACATCGTACTTTCCCCCGAAAAATCTAACTGCTGAGCGCTGCTCTAATACCTACGTGTTGGAGCTTTCCCGTTTATGTTCTGTCTTGTTGGGGGTGATACAAGTACTACAACGAGGTTTTCAATATTTTTTATCTCAAAATTGCCGTTCTATTAAAACGTGTGATTGCCCTCTGTCATTTCTACGTAAGATATTGCTTGCTTCGTCTTATCAAATGGGGTCATCTCTGATAGACCCGTAATAAGAGACTTCATCCGTCTCTCGAAGAAGATAAACATATTTTCTAACCATGTGTTTCACAGAAGCGAAGAAAACTGCGTTTTGCACGAGTTCTACCATTTTTGAACTTGATTCTTGGCTTTTTATCACTTAAAGTACCCGCATGCGTGCGTAACAAGGTGGATTTCCGGATTTTCGTGTGACGAGATCAATAAGCTGTCTCAGACGCGATAATCCTACAAAATTCCAGATGTTCAGCTTGATAATATCGGCCATTTCAAAAATAAATAAATGCACTGTCATGCGCGAAAATTAAAGTAGTTCCTACACAAGATAAATGGTCGCCCTCGACATCGGCTTACTTCATTTTCCTTTAAAAACATCATGCATATGGACAACCAGCATGAAAAAAAGAATAAAAATCGGCCAGCATATCACTGACCCCTCAGTCACACGCTATTTTCACGGTGAAAAACACTCACTGCCGAGCGAAGAATGGTAAACAATTATTATCATTTAAACTTTTTGCAGTAATTATTTTACTCAATGCTCATTTTTTTGCAAGATATCAATCGAGTACTAATGAGACGAGTGCGAAAAAAAGGAAGAAGAACGGCTAAATTTGGAACTAGGCGCTTCATATTTTTGAAACGAACAATCTACCTACTCGAGAGTTTAATATTATTACTACCGAATGTGATAAGCGGCGATAGAAGACGGTGCGACCTTCAATTGAACTCCAACAGATAATTATATAATAATAACTTACTGAAGGATCATTATGAAGAGCATTTCGCCTACTTTGAGCCTCCGCGCGCCGCGCCGTTAAAATTTAAGACGATTTTAGCTGATTTTAATTTGAAAAAGGATGTGTTTGAAATAAGAAGCGTAGTGGTCAGATATTAAAAGGCGTAAAGCGGAAATCGATTTTTTCAGATTTAAGAAGAATTGCGGCCTTGTATAAGTGCTCCCCCCCCCCCCCCCCCCCCNTATTCACAAACTTTAGGAGAGGAGAGGGGGGATCCTTGCTTGAACGAGTTCCTCTCAACCAAAACGACGAAAGCCGTTTTCAGACAGAGATCTAACACCCTGAATAAAAAAGAGGAATGTTTTTCATTCCATGAAAGTTTCGCAGTTTCCAGGAAGTCGCCGCACTTCAATCAAGCAGGTTCCCCACTTGAGGGCCTTTCACTGCGTCACCTTCAACAGTTCCCTCCATTTCACGTTGGGGCGAAAAATTGCAAAATGCTCTTTTCTCCATATACAGATACACGCCAATTATCCACTCCACTGTGAGTTTTTGTGCTCGCTTCTATCGTCTGCAACAAGATCAATTTCACAATGCGTTCCCACACTGTATGCAAAAAGCTGCCAAAAATACAATCTCTAAGTTCGAAAACGACCTATCTCGAGAAATGACATTTTTCAGGGACGATAAAAACCGCGTAACAGCCAGAGAAGGGGTGTATATGATCATCGGAAAAAAACCCGTGTTGGGTCGTTTCCAAACGAAGATTTTCAATTTCGATAAGAGCCTAAAAGTTTTTCGATGATAAAAAATTGCTCTTACATCAATCTAAGAAAATAACCAACACACTTTGTTTAGGATATCAACTTGATTCTACGCTTCCGTTAAATATGATCGGCATGGATAAAGACGTTGTTCCTGGGAAAATACAGTGCTAATTTTTTGCTTGAATAAATTATGCGATGACACTGCAAGTAGGAAACATGGGATTAAATGAAAGACTATGGGAAGGGCAGTGACTCGGGAACTCAGGTGTCTTATCACCGGCGGCGGCGGAAGAGGACAAGACAAGATGCGCATTTCCTCCTTCCGCGGTGAATTGGCGGTCGCTTTGAGCCGCGGGCTTCACCTTAAATCACTGGATAGATCCCTAATCTCGTCGCGTCGCAAACGGCCATTTATTTGCCATCACCGCTAACGACGGGAGAGATTTATGAGATGTTGCGATGAGAAAATACTCCCGCCAAGACGACGGCCGAGTTGAAGCCGGGTAACTGAATATTGCGGGCCAACAGACGCGAATTAAGTAATATGCGGATGAATGCAAAAAATGCAAAATTTTCCGTAACTAGAAGTTTGCCTGCAATTTCGATGCATAGGCAACAAACATACCGTGGAGCGTGAATAGACATCAATTCAAGAAACACACATTAATCTCACACTGAGAACTTTGATAGAACCAATAAACCTTGCGTCAACTTGTTCGCAGGTATCGTATGACGGAAGTTCGCCTTCAATTTCGCCAAATAGGCAACAAACACACCGGAGAGCACGAATAGTTATCTATTCGAAAAACACGCATTCTTATCGCCTCCTGAGCTTTGATAAGGATAGGATCGACGAATGACTATGTGAAACAAATGGTGCATATTGTACTTGATGTCGTGCTTTACGCACTCTTTTTCTGTCATCATTCGTCTTCCTTGAGGTTCCATGCATTCGACATTTTTGCTAAAGTTATATCACTCAAACGAACAAAATCGCAATGTGAAAAGTATCCGCTCATCTGAATGTGCATGCTCATCTCTCCAAATGTGACCAATCTGCATCCATTCGCTTGAAAAATCGGAATTTAACTTCATGATACAGGAATAAGCTGTCAGAACGGTCCTCTTCCGATCGTTTTCGCACATCAACTGAGGAATGTTTTAATTCGAATATTAAGACAAATGTTTGCCATGCTCAAGATAGCACAAAAGTTGCGAATGTTACTTCCTCTGAGCAAAAATCAATGACTCTTGAGTGAATTCGATTTAGATCCACCACAAAATTGATACGAGCGTACGCAATGTGAGCAGCGTTGCGGGGCAGAAACTCCAATTTTAAGTGAAACAACAGCGTTATCAATGCATCATCAATATATGTAAACTGATTTTAACGAGCGCTGGCAAAGCAAGCTGCCAGCTTTGCTCGGAGACTAGATAGCTGAAAAGCAAAGGAAAAACGCCAAAGGAGCGTTTTGACGTTGTCAAATATATTTTGATAAAATGCTAGGTTTCTGAAAAACATGTATTTTTCAAAGGCAATTTGATCAAAATATGTCGTTCTAGAAACACGTAACGCTAATATAAGATCTTATTCACACCTTCTTCCTCTCGCCTTAACGCACATGTAACGCAGGTCTATACGTCTCTAAGCGTTGTGCAACCCTCTCTATAGGTAAAAAGCACACAAAATTCAAAACAAATTATCCTCATTTCTTTGACATTTATCACACTATCATTGAAAAATACCTCAAATTCTGACTTCATTTTGAACTATTATGGAGTATGACAAAATTACTTAATCTGCTAAAATACATGTGTTTAAGTGGTTAATATCGCAAGATGACGCCACTAGACGGTGCATTACCTCACATCTAAATATATGTATATACTATTTCAAATATCGGAAAAAAATCATAAAAGTACAGCGAAATCAAGTCTTTAAGCACTTTCCGTCGAAACAATAAAATATTTGCGTGCAAATCCTCCACTACAAAACGCACTCTGTTCCATCGGGAAGAATTCGGCAACGTCCGCATGCTCAATCGTTGCTGTTCCTTAGCATAACAGATATTGGTTTTGAGAGGATCGTTAATTCGGGACGGGGCAACCCACGAGGAGTCGGCCGTCGCGTCGCGTCCACGTCTCGTGCTCGGGAATCGCAGGATTTATGGGCTCATTGTGTCGTTGCATCCTTCAAGTCCTCGGCCGCCCGACAAAAGCACCTAACTACACTCCGCCATGAACCCTGTCAGCCGTTCAACTCCATGCAATCCCGAACTCATCTTTGATAGAGTTACGCTCTTTCATCAACCACGCGACGAAGTGAGCCTGCGAAATTCGTCTGGGTCCACGCTCAATGCCCGAGTTTTTTTTCCCCATAGCGGCCCGTCTGTGTTTTATTTTCGCTCCCCTAATGTAAGGACACATCTTCCATTTCGTATGAGCCCTGTTCCCCATATGACTCTATGCTTTTTGGGGCTCATATGAAAATTGAGTTATTTTCGATGCCCCCGAGCCGAGCTGCTATTCCGTTCGAGCCTGTAATTGACTCGACTTTTTCTCATTGCCCCCTTCTCTCCCCCTCCCAATTTTCAACCTGGTACTGTGGGGGTAGAACCACCTATTTGCAGTGGGAAACATACGCGAGTAAAGAGGATTTTGCGCATGGCGGCGGAATACCTTTCTGAACTCTCCGATCGCCCCCAGATTAAAGCTCTTTGTCCTCCCGATTTGAGTCGGATCGACGGACGACAGAAATGTCGTGTCGCCGCGAAAAAGTTTGCCGTCCACCGGCGGACGAGAGGAAGGTGAATAATTATTTCCCTTTGTGCAGTTTGTTGCGGGGGTTGAAAGTTTCTATTGACTCTATTCAGAATACTCATCAGTGCATCGTCAGAATGAGTGAGTTAAGCCCGGAGCCGTTTGCCTGCGAATAGTCGATTACTGTAGTTTTCAGTCCGCGAACAACGCAAGAGCGTCGCGATTCAAATTCCGTTTCAGGTCACCTATTTTAGTCAACTTTTCTCCCAGTAGCAGTTATTTAAATAAAAGTAGGAGAAAAACTGGAGGCTTCGGTCACTTACAACTTTAGAACGAGACAATATAAAAAATTGGCCTCCGGCCAATTTTGCGCGGCGCAAGCGCCGGCATGTGGGGGGGCTTCGCCCCCATCATGGTGCGAGAATCGCACAACACTTTCTCGCTTTTGCCGGCGCTCCGCGCCTGCATAGACACTTTTACTGGAATATTTAGAAAAATACTGCCAATTTCACAAAATCATAAAGTTTGATTGGAATTTTGATCGCATGATAATAGTTATGAAATTTGTATTCAAACCACTGAACTTTATTGTAAATGTCTTCGCGATATGTGATGAATTCATATATTCGGACTCGACTTGTTGATTTTATGAGGCATCTTCAATTAAATATGTAATTGATTAACAAAGTCTCCTGTCAAAGACGGCGATCCGTAAAAATCTTAGCTTTTCTACGATTCATTAGGATCCATTAGATTCATTGACATCATACTTCAGATACGATTTTATATTATAATCTCTCCTTAAGCACGGTCAAAAGCCATCAAATATCTACTTTAATGGGTAGAATGACTATTCGATGTTTAAATGAATCAGCTATTACAGAAAGGGCACAATCGACATTTTTTTCGAAATTGAGTTTTTTGCGGTTTTCGCATTAGTGTATGTAGACACATCCTGTAGTGCAGACAGGGCACTATATTCGCATTTTTTATGTGTTTTTGACAGGGGTTAAGTTCCTCACGTAGAGCAGAAAGGGCACTGTTGCAGCAATATAGTGCCGTTTCTGCAGTACATGCCCACTGGGTGCGCGCGCATCGGCAGCGGCAACTCGTCGTTTGTTTTGTTTTGATACGATTGAGAGGTTAGTTTTGCGTTTCGGAACGACAGTGATCACGCTACACGCTTCACTCACGCTGAAAATGAAAGGAGTGAGAATTGAACCTTGAGTGTAGGAAGTGAGAGGAGCCCTTAACAGGTTGGATGAGGAAGTAGGTAGAAGATTACTACGCTATTAAACTTCAAAGGATACAATTTTTATTTTTTTTTTTTTTTTAAATTTCTCGACTTGAAATAAGTCAGAAATATTTTTAAAATTTACATAGCTGTGGGCAAACCACATGGTGAAAGTTTGAAATCGCATACCATCAATTGCGACATTGCCAATTTTATTTCGTCTTCTTTTTTTTGTTCTTAAGTATTCCCTATTGAAATTTTGTGTACATTTTCTTCACACCATCAAGATTGTTTTCTGAAAATTTCATGGGAAAATCTCTAATAGTTCTCTTTAAAAAATAGTATAAAAAGAAAGCAGAAATTTTGAAACGTTGCAATGGAGATATACAATTTCCAACTTTCGCTATAGACATGCATCATTGCCATACATTTGAGATGAAAAACAAGGGCTAAAATAATTTTCTGGCTTCATTCTGTCACTCTTTATGGCTCCTTCCCCCAAGTATTACAGAAAGGGCACTAATCCTCTTCCTTCAAGTGTCATTATTTACAACCCAGAAAGAGTATCATGTAAAAATTTTTTATGGAAATTGTCAGTCTACTTGGTGGGCAAAAGAAAACCTCGAAAAATTTTTTTCCAAAAGCTTATAGTTTACTCAAATCAGTTTTTTGCATTTTCTGAACAGTTAACATTTCTGCAATAGTGCCCTTTCTGCAATATGTGATTCAAATAGGCTTAAAACTAAACGGTTTTCGCTTAGCATCTCCCAAATTTTAAATTTGGCGGGCGAAACTACCTGCTGGAAGGTTCACCATACGCCCGCCAAGAGCGCCATCTCCTTACCGCGTATCCCCGTAATTCAAAGCGAAAACAATAGAGAGCGCCATCTCCTTGCTGCTGTCGACAAACGTCAACAAACCTCAGGTTATAACAATTATAACCTCTTTTATTAACAAGCATTAAATCAGTCATACTTATTTGTGCCGAATTATTATATTATATTTGTGCTTAGTACCTCGTAAAAAGGAACCGCAAAAGATGGAATCTGCCGGGATTCTACATTCATTAACAACAAACATATTAGTTTTTAATAAAGATCTAAGTGTCAGTTCTTGGCGTTAGCTTGATGATTCATAGTACCTATGTACTTAATGTGAGTACCTAATTAGTTGTCTAATTTTGCTTGGTGTATACCTACGGAGTAATTTTGGAAATAGTATATGATGCATTATATAATGCGTTTGAATTCCTGGGTTTCACCTGACTCAAAGCGTTTGGTGCTATTATCTAGAAGCGTTCCGACTCATTTATCAGAGAATTGAGCGTTTCCTATTGGCCCCTCTGCAATTATGAGATTAGTCCAAGAATCCTTTAGGAACTTAAATTAATGACTCAGATGGTGCTTTTGAGCCAACTTTCAAAGAATTAAAGGCATTTTTTTCAAAATCTACAGTCCATGAGCTCTCCGTGTGACCGAAGTGCTCTCCTCGCTATATGACGCGTAACCCTTCAATTTTTAGTTTAGTCCAAAGACCTCATAGGAACTTACATTATTGAACCAGGTGGTGCTCTTATGCCAACTTTCGAAGAAATGAAAGGCATTTTTTTTCAAATTTACAGTCTTTGAAAATGAGTTGTTTGTGTGATGTCGCGGAGCAAAGTGCCCTATTTTTGGGCCTCGTAATCCCTTGAATTTTGAGTTTAGTCCAAAGATCTTTTAGGAACTTAAATTAATGACCCAGGTGATGTGCTTGATGCCCACTTTTAAAGAATTAAAGGCATTTTTCAAAATTTACAGTCCCTCAAAATGAGCTTTCCGTGTGATTTTGCTGAAAATGGACCTTTAACCCAATTTGACCCTAGCCCCCCCAAATTTTAGCATACCCCAAAATCGTTTGACGTGCATAAGGAGACCATAAATATGGTGTTCTGTGAGAATTTTGAATGAAATCGAACAGATAGATTCTGAGATATCGCTGTAGACAGATTTTGGGGACGTCGGACGGACGGACACACATTTTTCAAGTATGGTTATTTTGACTCCTGGGACCTTAAAACGTCTAGAAATGATGAAATTTCAACTTTTTTTCTTTTCTTGGAGGATGACAATATTTCCTCTCTACCCTAGGGGAGCGAGAAAGTAAAATGACTTAACTGACACATGGTGCCTTACATTGAAAAATTCCTTCCTTCTTTCATTTAAACTCGACAAGTATTAAAATACCCACTCATCAAGTCCACGTCCGTCAACTCTCGTCATGGGTTTCTTCTCTGGTTAAAATAATGGCTACAAAATCGGATCTTAACCTTTAGAGTTCCTAGTTCTACAATGTTTCATCATAGTCGAAAATGTGAAAAATAAAAGTCATAAAATGTATGATAGGATGTAGTGCAGTAAAATAGTGACATCTACAATACGGTGTTTCAAAAGCTCATCTCCTATTTAAACTTTTTGGAAGAAAGCCAACCAGCATCCCTCCTCGAAAAGTATTGCAATTTTTCTTGTCCATAAGAGGGTTATTTCCACAAAATGTTAGGCTTTCCCTCCGAAAATTAAAACAGGAGATGTAATTTTGTACGGCTCATTTACTAAATTTTATTCAATACAAGCCCTAACATCCTAAAAATAGCATTTAAAGTATAGCTTCCATAAAATAGGGTAATTTAACCTGAAGCCCTTCATCGCGTTCACGCTCTTACAGACGTAACTACGAAAAATTCTCAGTAATATTAACGATAAAATTTTGAGATAAGATACTTTGAGAACAGATTTTCTCATAATGAGGAGGTCGCAACGATGCTAAATCTCAAAACCCACCAATTTTTAGGAATGCATTTTATTAAATTTAATTCGTCTTAAAGTGTTTCAATAAACTTCTCACCAAGGTTCTAGTAAGGAGTGAATATCGAACCACAGCGAAAAATTTCTCCGAGTACCTAAAAACCAAATTATATTTCGCAACTGCCCAACTTTAATGGTAGATAAAGTTTCGTTGCGAATGCGCGTGCAGCATCGAAGATGAGCCGAAGTATCAACCACGAATAATTTCGAATGCCAAACGCGTACCACATGTCGCTCTCCTGACTTAAACCCGCGACAAAAAATTACAAATGAGCCCCGAAATCCGTACAACCCCTCATTATCCGGGGCCCACGTGAAAATGCAGTTACGCTCTTACGTCACAGAGGCGACGACGAACTCGAGAGACAGAACGCCAGTGAGTCTGGACACATGTTGACGACCGTTTTATTAGCCCGGAGCTAGCGATCAAGTTTCAATCAATTACTGAGGGGGGTGGGCGTAGGCGAGGGGGGCGGGGGTTCATAACCCAATTTTGACCCCACGTGTGCTGGAGCCTGGAGCACTTCGGAAAAGCTGTTGCGTGGACGAATTAAAAACTCATTCCGGCTTCCAGGAAGTTTTTCCAGTTTGCGCCTCCGGGCTCGACGCAATGGGACGATTCCGGATGCGGGGTCCTTCGGAATTATTCCTGGCGCACATCTGCGAGTGTCAGGGACACCGTGTGTGCGACGGTCCGCGGGAAACGTCGCTGGAATTCCCAAACTCGGATTTTAGGCCGTCGTCCGGTTGTAAATTTTCTGCTTGAAAGGCTGCTAAAGATGGGTTGGGAAGGAACTCACACCACGTCTCGTCAATTAAATTGGTGGTTGAGGGTGACGCATGACATGCTCATGAGCAGAGGTCAAAGACCTCATTGACTGTGCTGGAGATAAAGTTACAGGATTCCTTAGGTTATGCTTTTGCAAATTAAAAAGTGACTTCCTAAGGGTTTTTTTTTATTCATTTATTTATTTTTAAAGTTATGATACCTAAAGCGAACGATGAGACTGGGCTGTAAACTGAACTTTACGGGGGAAAAATATACAGAAAAACCAAAATAGAAAAAGGGGATTACGCAAAATGGCCTGTAAGTGACCCACCGAGGATTGTACCAATTTTAACGAGATGATTGCATGGTTTATCCAGGGCCTAATTTTGGCTGAAAACCGCATACAATTTTCGTTGCAGTTTTTTATACAGGTTTTTTAAAAATTAAAAATACATAACATTCGGAAACTGTTGAATTTGTAAAAAAAAAAAATGTGTAGAGATTGATTTTCTCTTCCTCTCTATTATGACTCGCCGGTGCTGCCTGGGTCTAGATTGGGATTCAAACTTTTCTTTAAAAATGTTTAAAGTTATGTTCATATGCACTATCTGTTCAAATCAATGCAAATCCAGAGGAGGGGTACTAGATAAAATCAAAACGAACGTAGATACTTCGTGAAATTTTGGGTTGAAAAAATCTCTTCTGTATATACAATGAAACGCGTAAGTTACCTATTTTAAATTTTACCCAAAACGTCGTTCTTTTTGGCACAAAAAATCTTTGGTTTGAAATTGATGTGATGAGTTTATCAGTGTTATTATAGGTACGAGAATAAACTGATGATGACATGAGACTGCGGTATAAATTATAGCATGATACATAACATTGATTAATACGAGAGTAATTTGCAAGATACTGTGTCACATCACCTTGGCTAATTGCCATGTTGTGCTAGCGCAAATCACTTTTTCCAGGCGTTTCATTATAAACTTCCAACCATCGTCCGAAGCCACAATACTGCCACTGAAAAGAGCCTTTTCGCAATTTATTTCCTTTACATAATTTCACCATTACAGCCCCCGCCCCTCCCTCCCTTTCGAAGCCCGTTCCCGTTAAATCGTTACGGTTAAAGGCTCGGGGTTAGCAAATTGGATGGACTCCCCGTTTTTTCTCCTAAATCATCCCTGGCGGCCAGTAAAATGGCGTCCGGAGGCAACGCGAAATGCACTTTCCGTCTGGACTAGAGACAGGATTTACAGTGGCAAAGGAGAGTGGAAAGGGGGGAGAGGGTCGAAGTGTACTCTATAAATGGTATTAGTTTCGTTTCTCATTTTCTGCGAATTAAAGGGTAGTGATCTCGACGCCAAAAAGACGTGTCGGTGACGCCGGGAAATTCCGCTCTCGTTGCGCCATCCAGAGCGCTAGTGTCGACCAGATTGAGAGCTCAGATATCACTAAGCTCTTGTTTCACTTACGAGCTTGCTTTCGTTTTGCGATTTCTGCGAATCTGTGATTGCTGGCACTTCAGGCGTACAAAAAGCAGGGCTCGCGACTCCGATTGGTCCTGAGCGAGGGTGGAGAACTTGGTCTAGCTTATGGATACTAAGAATTTCTTTCCTTTTAAAGCTTAAATTATTGTTACCTAGTAAGCTTTTTAACGCTCGTTGGCAAAAAAACTCCAACATGCTGTCAAAACTTGTTGTTCAAAACCTCAAACCCATACTAGAGAGCAAATTAACATTTAACAAATTTTCCCTGACATTTTCGCTATTTTCCTTGACATTTTCGCCACTTTCCTTGACATTTTCGCCATTTTCCCTGAGATTTCCCGGTTTTCCGACTACTAAAAATTCCCTGACATTTCCCGGTATTCTCTGACTGCGGCAACCCTGCATTTTGTTTCAAAACCGCCAACTGTACAAAAAAATTTCAAAACATTCGCGCGCGACGGATTGCGTTACCGGGAGCGTGTAAACGTCATCCGCAAATTTTTACTTCACGTCGCGCAGAATTCGGGAACGGCTTGTTTTACGAGGCGCCTCGGCCGTTTCGCAAGGCCCGCGAACCCGGTTTGTCCGGGTCCTTACGCGCAGATGGCCCGTGGGAGCCTCCGATAGGAACGCTCGTAAAACGATATCTTTCACCTTCCTCCCTCCGCCGCCCGGGTGGGGGGGGGAGGGTCCGCCCCGCGAGTCCGCGCTAACTCTCAATTTTCTCCGATAATTCGGAGGCGGGTTTTGGTTTCTTTCTTTCGACCGTGACGGGAGTAATGAAATGCATGCTCCTTTCTTCCTCGCGCCGAACGGGATTCGACGTTTTTAGGTTACAAATTACGTAGTAGGAGTAGAGGGTCTGCGAAGTGAAGGCTAAGGCCGCGGCCGCCGCACAGTGCTGGGAACGGTAGATCTCGATGCACAACACTCGGAAGTTTAAGACCGGAAAATTCGCTTGATATTCGTCAAAATGGGTTTGTGGTTGTTGACAATCGAGGCAACCATACACTGGGAAAAAGAAATACATTGGATCTAGAGTCCAGACTCTTAAAAACATCGGCAAGAAAAACTACCCTTAATTCAATCAGAATCTAGCTTAAATCAAGAACTAGGCCTCTTAATTTAAGCGGATTTCGTTTTGATTCAAGCAAAAATCCGATTGAATCAAGAGTATTTTTACTTGTCAATGTTTTCAAGAGTCTGGACTCTAGATCCAATGTGGTTTTGTTTTTCCAGCGTAGTAACGAGCGAGCTTTTTATTCACTGTTTCTTGATCAGTTAAGTTAGTTAGTTGATTTATTACAATGATCATCAATTATGCGGGCTAATTACGTCGGGGTCCAGGAAATTACCTAGAATTCCCAGATCACTTGTATAACTTGTGAGAACACTGAAATTTTGACGGTGTAACAATCTTTAAAGAATACACAGTATATTACACTCACCAAAAGGTGAATATTTATCTGATTACACTTGAGAGTTGCTCTACATAATAAGAACATGATCGAAAGCAAACCAAGTAAGTATGAAAAATAAGGTTGAGGGCCATTATTATGGTTTTTGCTATTTTAGTGATTTTATCTAAAAGAGATTGGACAAATTTTGGAGGAAACTCGACTTCGAAAATTTGACAGTTACGGCTCTCCGCGCTACCATGCCAGAACAGATCGGCCGTTCTTGACACTGTGCGTCGACCGCCCCTCTGCAGACTGTTTTTATCGGATCCTTCCCATCATTCATCACTCGTTTACCTCAACCTACCGATATCTTCGCCATCTGTTTTTGTCATTATTTCATTTAATTTTTTCCTCCTTCCTTTTTTTTGCCGTCAAAGAAACGCCGTCTTGAATTTTAAGGAGTCTTACTCTCGAATACGGGGAAAATTAAGTTTCACCGACGCACATCGGATCGAGTCAGTCAGAGAAGTCGGGCATAAAATTTATGACTAAAACTGCAAATTTTTACGTTTAATTCGTCACATTTTCAATATTAATGTGTGCTAAAAGCGAAAAATTTCACAAGAAAATCAATGGAACTATTTTTAAAGTCTCAAAGTTTTGATTTAACGGAGTTTTAAGCGTTTAAAGTTTCCGAATTTTGTCCGACCTCTCTCATTGCCTCGGTCCACTGTGCGACGATAGCAAGTTCCTAAACCGAAATTCACCGATATTGCCTCAAGGTTTCAATGAACGAAACCTTAATCTTGTTCAAGTAGATGTCATCAATGACATCGATGAGCTTTGAATTTCGTTGAGTATCAATTACGGTTGATAACGCCATTCAACGTCAACCATACTGTCGTCGGTGCAGTATGAAAGAGCGGGAACCAGAGGAGCTTAATTGTAATACAATGTTGCTAGATTTCACAGACCGGATTTATTAATTTAAAACACTTCAAAATATTCATTTAAATTTTTTTGCTGAATACTTATGTGCTTTGATAAAAATTCCGTTTAATTTTCAATATTGGACATGCAATCTTTAATGAAAAAATCAGCACGTTGTAGGAAAACGTTAGGGGAACGTCAAAATGATTTTTCGCAAATGAATTTGCTGCAAAAATCAAGATGGCACAGTTCCTAAAAGCTCAAAGGGCCTTGGACTGCCTGTAAAAATCATTTAAAGGACGATGGGAGGGGAAATGACCTGAAACGGGGTAGGAAGGTATCACGTACATTCGGAAACAGTGCCTGGTGTCATTTATGGACGGCCCTCCATATTCTTGTGAAAAAAACATGTCCATAACGATTTACGGAGGCGCTAGTGGTGTATTTAATGTACATTGTACAACATTCTTCACATGCAAGGTATGCTTTGAGCAGTGTCCCTTATTCGAACGCTCGATGTAGCGCGCTTGAACTCTGCTGATGTGCCAAGATAATCCGTGCCCAAAAAATGGCTTCCCTTGAGCAGGAGAATTCCGACCAAAATTGCGACTGGAATAGATTCACCTTTAACACGCTGCGACAATCACAGGGCTCTAATGGGCCTTTTGCAAATTTATGCTGGAGCGAAAAGAGACGCTGCCTCGTGTAAGTCTCAAATGTTGCGTTGAGCCCACCGGTAGAGTCAGAAATTCATTCCTAACTTCACAATTTGCGCAGGAGAGTGAAGACGGTTGTTATCCTTACTTACTTTTTATACTTTTTTTTTTACTATACATTATGACGTAACTGCTCTTTAAGTTGAGCTCTATCGTCCGTACAACTCCATGCTCTTCATGGAAAAGAAGATACGCCCTCACGTCAGAGAAACGACGCTTTACACGGAGGAAAGGGGTAGGGGTTGTTAGATGATGTGAAAATTTCCAATTAGTTGTGGAGATACACCAACAAATTAGGTTACGAACCCAAATGTTGCGGTGCGCTACCAGAATTAATTAGAAATGTACATATCATACGACAAATTGGGGTAGTACCACAATTATGTGGGATAACCCCTGCACTTTTTTCCCCGTGTTGTAGAGGGTAGTTCTACATATTCTCGCGCTCGGGACAGAGTTGCACAAGTGTAATGAAATATATGAAAGATTGGCAATCCCGTGAAATATTTCATGAAATTTCACGAAGCTGGGAAAATTTTGAGAAAACGCATTTTCAAGGGGTCGGTAAACAACATTTACTACAAAGCACCAAAAAGCTGAAACCATTTCTCTTAAATATATAACTCTGCATTGAATTTTTCAAAAAATTATTTATCAATCTCTCATGTTTTTCTAAAATTGTACGAAATATTTCGTATGGATTTCAAGATTTTCTTCCATGAAAAAATTGCAACCCTGGTCCTAGGCTCAGCCATTTTTTGTACTCCTACTTTTCGAGGCGAGGAGCTGACTAATGCGCAAACTTCCGCGAATCGTGCGAAGTTAGAAGCGAATCTCAAACCTCATCAATACGCTCATTGTGATTTCTAATCCAGTTCTACTCCCTCTATCGCTCTAGAAAAAGTTTGCAGTAAAGACGCATTCCGTGGGAGACACTCTGCACATATCCATGCAACTTGAACTTTGATGGTCACATTGCGGATAATTGACCCCATTAAAATGAGCAAAGCGGACCTCACACCTCGATCGTCTTGGTGTCTCCCGGGTCGTATGTGGCTTGTGGGTAGGGGTGGATAATAATACCATGCTTAGCATAAACCGCACATCTGCATTTGGTTTCCATCGCATATCCGCGGTTCTTGTTTGGCAGGGCATAATAATTGGCATCCGGTGCGAAAATACGCCCTCGCCCGGACTCGAGCGTTACGCGTTACGTCATTGGTGTAAAATTACTCATTCCACACCTCCTGAGTTTGGAGTTCTCTGACTCACGCCCGAACCAAAACAAAACGGGACGCTCATTCACTGACGTTGCCATTCGAGAAAATAGAAACACTATTCTTACGATTTTCGAAAATCCACGGGAAAAAAAGAAATAGGGGTTGAGTCACAACTTAGACATTTCCGATTCATTGCACTGGAAAAAAAAAACACATTGGATCTAGAGTTCAGACTCTTAAAAACATCGACAAGAAAAAATACTCTTGATTCAATCGGATTTTTGCTTAAATCAAGAACCAAGCCTCTTAATTTGAGCGGATTTCCTTCTGATTTAAGCAAAAATCTGATTGAATCAAGGGTATGTTTGATTTATAATCAAAGAATTCAAGTTCGGCGATGAGATCAAAAAGACAAAAATGATGGCGATACTGCCTAAAGGACGTACTCGAATCCAAAAGTTATAACAAGGCTTCCATCGGGGAAACTTCGTTTCAGAAGAGGACGCAGCCATAAAATTCGTCAATCTCCCAATTAAACTGGAAGGCGGTGTGACAAAACCTTAAACTTTAACTACCCAATTTTTCCGGGTTATAAACCCCCATGGTACAGTTCCGAAAGATGACCAGATGAGTGATAACACTCACAGCATCAAATATTACACACTGATATTTGATAGGAAATGATCAACATCAGTCACCGGACGTTAACTTTTTATGAGAATTTTTTTTTTCTTTATCAGATCGTTCGATGAGATCCTGAAAAAAAGAATGAAGTCTCAGGACGAACCAGGAAAACCTGAGGAAAAATAACACCCGTTCAGCGCTAGAACATTCTACTTCAAACTCATCTGAATAACGGAAATTCAAAACGTCGTAAGCGTCACTAAGCGTTACTAAGATTTTGCTCAGTGTTCTTCACTATAAAATAACCTAAATGCCTTCCCTCTGGTAAATTCTTCATAGGGAAGTTTTCCTTAATTTTGGTTTTTTGCCCATCATAAAAATGGGTATTGTCTCGCAACTACACTCCAACTTATTAAGAGAAACAGTGGGAAAACGAACACTTAAGGGCGATTTTTCATGTTGAAGCGAAACCATAAGAGTGAGAGAAAAGATCGGGTTTGAAGCAGCAGTCACTCGGAAACCTTGTTGTTAATCCCGTTAAAATTCATATCTATATAATTCTCTACAGTAGAGGGCAGTAAAGGCTAAGGCTGCTCCTATATGAAAAGCAACTGGTGCGTTAGAAACTAATGAAATTCCACTGATTCTGCTATCTGTTGAACATAAAATTATCGGTTAAATCTATATTGTTGCATATTGCACTTGTAAAATTTTATCGGCACTACACACAATTATATAGACTTAAAACTTTTTTTGGCAAAACCGATTACTTACTTATTTACTATTCACGATGGCCATTTCGGGTGGTCAGGCCGCCCATCTTCAGGTGACTGAAGATCTTCAGGTCACCTGAAGATGGGCGGCCTGACCACCCGAAATGGCCATCGTGAATAGTAAATAAGTAAGTAATCGGTTTTGCCAAAAAAAGTTTTAAGTCTATATAATTATCGGTTAAATGCATGGTAATGGAGCTACCCACAATGTCGTCAACGCTTGGAATTTGCGAATCAAAATTGGTAAAACGGCGACTCATTACCGAGCAAACGAAAAAGATTAATTACAGGAGTTTTTACTCGGAAGATATGCAATGAGGAAAATTCAATTTACGAAACCAAGTTAAAAGTTTACTTGCTCGTAACTTCGTAACGGTTGGAAGTTCCAAGGAGAACCCAATGTAAGTTCAGGAAAGGTCAAAACTTGATGGGAATACAGTCTAACTTTTTCCGTTGCGAAGTGGTTTTTCCATACTTTGCAATGTTATGTTTAAACTTATGAGGGAAAAAAAATAAACGCATCGAAACTAAAAACACTTTTTCGGAACGCGACTGCAAATAATGCTACGTAAAATTCTACGTCCGAACTTTTACGAGATTCAAAAGGAGCTGCTGTCTTGCTTTCTTTGAATGATTACATAAACCATCAGCGAATCAATAAACTTAAAAACGAAAAACCAAAATGTTCAAACAATTCGGCGAAAAGAAAAAAAAATTAAGGCGTTTGATCTTGAGTATTTAAGAAGTAAGCAGAAAGCTGTATGGACTAATTGTAATCGGATAAACTTCCGCCTCTTTCCCAACAGTTAGATTTTAAAACCATCAGTTTTAGAACTTTCCTTTCATTAAATACTCGTACTTAAAACGAAAGAATATCGATTACATTGAGAGGCATGCTTGTGTTTTGTTACTTTTTTTGAGTTCAAGAAATAAAACACGGATTAATTTAAACTTTGAGTTAACTTCAGCACAAAAACGATGGAAAAATAGGGAAAATAAGGATTAATCGAAGCTTGGAGTTACTGTGCGTTCTATCCACCACATTAACCAAATCTTATTGTTAGTGTTCATTTTGGCAATACCCCGTAACAACATTCTTACATTCCGGGCAGCAAAAGATGGATACACCACAGCTTTTAAAAACCGCTGCTTCACGAGAAAAAAAAGCTGCTTGCGTGAGGAGAAGCGCTGTAATTAACGCTCTTGGTTGCCAGATTTGAGTGTTTCAATTGGACCGCGTTTACCACAAAGGAACCAAGCCACATCAGCTATTGCCAAACTTAACTTGGCGATTTGATTTTTCACTAGAGTACGTTTGTACGGATTCCTGTCAAAACTTTAGGGAATTTGCTTCGCACTAAGCAGAAAGTTCACTGAAATCGGGGTAGCCGCAGAATTTGGAGAGTAAAATTCCCTGACATATCCCTGATTTCTCTGTCACATTTTGGTAAAATTCCCTGAAAACTGAAAAAGGCATGATTTGAAATACATTTCACTTTTTCAGGCAAAATTTGTTGTTTGAAACGTCAAACCCATTCTAGAAAGGAAATGAAGGTGATTTGACCATTTTCCCCTGACATTTTCGTCATTTTTCCTGACATTTTCGTCATTTTTCCTGACATTTCCAGGTTTTCCTTGTTTTTGGGAAATTCCCTGACATTTTCCGGTTTTTACGGCGTTCCTGATTATGGTAACCCTGCGAAAATTGCACATAAATCCGCACAACCGTTATCATGTAAAAAATTGTCTGATTACATTTGGCAATAGCTGATGTTGCTCAGTTCTTTTCTGCTTTACGCGGTCTAATTAAAACGGAGTTTTTCGAATTTTTTAAGATTTGGCAAAGGAGTCAAGTGCGTCGCTCGAGGCCGAGAGCGATGTCCTCTTGATTCGAACAACGAGGCTGCTGAAATAAGCTTTTGCACTTCATTAGAGCCGACGCGCGGAATTCCGTAACGTTACACTTTTCGGGAGCAAGCGAGACCCGAGTATGAGCCTCTTCCAGGCACCGCGCCGCGCCGCCAGGGCCGTGTTGGCGGCAAGTTTCAAGTATCCTACTGTAGAGACACGCTCGCCCCAAAGCCCAAAGGGCGTGAGCTGCGATTCCGTTCCGTGGAAAGTTCACTCTGCATGTCTGCCGCGCTCGGAAAAAACGCCGTAAGAACATTCTGTAGTTGCCAAATTTCCCTCGATAAAATGTTCATTTTCGATGAAAGTCATGAATATTATTCCTTGAAATTTTCAGGAAATTTGGGTGAAATTGCGAACAAAATTATTTGAAAAATTGGAAAGAAAATATTCATATGTTTACCAGGAAATTCGTGTTTAACAAAGGAAATTTGGCAACGCCTGAAGGTTTATACGGCTTTTTTCCTAGGCACGGCAGATGTGCGAGGAGATTATTCGAATTTTTCCGGCCGGCAGCCGACTTGCACTCCTATTACAAAGCGAAGTTTCTGTTTTCTTTTTATTCTTGTGCTTCTCACAGCACAGCCTCCTTTTGATGTGTAAATAAATGGGGAAAAGAGGTTTTTCGGATGTGAATCTTTCAGCATTGTTCTCTTTGCTTTGTAGATTAGAGGTTCTCAGTATTTGCTCCGAGACTGTGAAGGTGTTTTACTGTAAATGCGTGAAGGAGCGGATTAGACTCAGTTTTGATTCCAGTGGCGTGGCGTCAATTGCGATATATCGATTGTTATGCCATTTAAACCTTTGGAAAAGGATCGATAAACAGGATGTTCGCAGCGAACACCTTAATAATCGATTCTTTACATATATAACAATTTATAGCACCAAGAATTCCGTAATATGCCTTACTTGTTGGTATTTTAAAGCTCATCTTCAAAACGCTTCATTCTTGTGGCGAATTAGTTCTGCACATTTTCAGTTATGAGACAACGTACCTGCAACAAAAGAAATCAATCACCTTAGATTGCGGCATGAGTATAGCGGTACATCATCCATACATTCGACAGTTGTTGATAAGCAGTAACGTTCAAGTATCAAATTTTTTGTTTCACTTGAAACTGTCGAGTGGTAGGTTGCATGCTTTCGCTTTATATCGCAAATTGTAAAAATTGATTCACTCTTACAAATTGCCCCCCCCCCCAAAAAAAAATAAACTGTGTATTTAATGTTTTGAACATGATCCAGCTTCCATAATCAGTTGTTCGAAGAGGGTGTACAGGGCCGTATTAAGGGGGTGACCACATGGGCCGCGGCCCATGGCGGCAAAATTTCGGGGGCGGCAAATTTTGCAATCTTTTTGAATGTAGGTATCAAAAAAGAGAGAAAAAAATCGGATTCAGAAAATAAATTACAAACGAGAAAAGGCGACAAAATCTCTAATTTCCTGAGAGTATAAGTGTAGTAATTTCTAATTCTGTCGTCTTTCGGTGATACAAGAGACAATACCTTTAATTAGTTGAGTTAAAAGAGAAACCAAACACGCAATTTGACCTGGAACGGAGCGGCGCGGCGGTCGGTATGAAACGCATAGCTCCTACAAGACTGCATGAATACTTCACGCATTGCGCCAAACAGTGTGGTCAGCAGCGGTCGGCGTGAAACGCATAGCGCCTACAAGACTGCATGAATACCAGTATATAGTAACCAATGTGAAATAAAAATGTTAATATCTGCGTTCGGAGTTGGTTTCAGTAATTTTCGTTGCGCGAATCGTGTTCTACGTGAAATTCTGGTGAAGAAATAGGTATCAGAATGCTTAAATTCGTACCTTGTCTAGTGGTCCATTGGACTGCATTTTGAAATTTGGAACTATACATTCTGGCACTTCTGGAAAAACATTTACGTGCATAGAGAAACTAATGGCACATACGTTGTTTTTAAACCGGGCTAGAATTTATAGTTCCACATTGCAAATTGTAGTCCGATTTTTCCCTGAAACTTACGACAATTTCCCTAACATTTCCCGATATTCCCTGACTGTGGCAACCAAATTGTAGTCCGATTTTTCCCTGAAACATACGACATTTTCCCTGACATTTCCCGATATTCCCAGACTGTAGCAACCAAATTGTAGGCCGATTTTTCCCTGAAACATACGACATTTTCCCTGACATTTCCCGATATTCCCAGACTGTGGCAACCAAATTGCAGGCCGATTTTTCCCCGAAACATACGACATTTTCCCTGACATTTCCCGGTATTCCCTGACCGTGGCAACCCTGTTTCACGAGGGAACGACGATGTCATCAGTTCCCGAAACCCAGCGGGAACACCTCCACTCCGACCTCGGCCTCTCCGAACCGCGAAACGGTGCAACATTCGCAGCCTTGAGAGTCTCCCCAGAAGTCGGCTCAAAATAAAAATCAATCGCGGCCGGGTCTCGGTGAGTAATAGCTCTCGGCATCCGTCGAGACATTCTGCCATACTAAGGAAGAACGCCGTATGCGCCTTTAGACGTTGCCAACTTTTCTGCGATACAAACCGAAATTACTGGGAAAATTGCGTATATTATTTTCCGAAATTTTCAGACAATTTTGTACGCAATTTAACCTAAAATATCTGAAAATTCCGAGTAAAAATATGCATAAATGTTGTCAAAAATACATGTTTTTTCAAGGGAAACTTAGCAACTCTCGAATGTTCATACGGCGTTCTTCCTCAACACAACAGCATTTCTCGGGGGAGGCGCAACGGTAACACGGCGGCGTACCTGCAGAAGGAGCCACGCGGTCGGAACAAAGCGGGGGAAAAAATTAAAAATGGACCACTAGACAGGGTACGAATTTTAGCATTCTAATACATGTTTCTGAACCAAAATTTCACGTAAAACACGATTCGCGCGACAAAAGTTGCTAAAATCAACTCTTAGCGAAGATATTAACGTTTTTATTTCACATCAGTTACGAGGAATTTGAACTGGCCGCTCACAAGGAACTCAAAGCTCTACGTGAGTCAAATCGCGCACTACAACGGTTTCAGCAAGCTTCTCAATCGAGCAATGTTCATTTCCCACCAAGTGTTGTTCAAACTATAAACAATTTGCTATAGCTGAGCCGAAGCGTCAAGACTGAGGTTGCCAGATTTTTATATAGCTGAGACGTTTATGATAACGTTTAGCGCGCGATGTGAATCACGTAGAGCATTGAGTTTTCATGAGCGGGTGGTTTCAATTCACGCATCAAGAATCATTAAATCTCTTCGTAAGGAGTTAATGGAGAATTTGCACGCAATTTTTTTATTGCTTCATCTGAAAGTGCCTAATGAGCTGAGTTCGCAACATTTTTCATAATTTTTTTCTGACATGGGAAATTGGAGAAAAATTGATTTAAAAGTGAGAAAATGTGCCGCCTTGTGACGTCATCTGGCGGCATTTCCCATTTAAACACATGTATTTTAGCGGAATCGGTTATTTTGTCATATCTCCTCTAATAATTGCTCAATTTATGAATCAAGGGTATCTTCGTGTTCAGTTCACTCAGAGGATTCCACTTAAACAGGAAATTCATCAAATTTCAGACCCTTGCAAATTCTCCATTGCGGTAATTTTCGTTGTGCGTATCGTGTTCTACGTGAAATTTTGATTGGGAAACGTGTATCAGGATGCTGAAATTCGTACCTTGTCTAGTGGTCCATTAAAAAACAAAATCGGTGCTAAACGTGTCCGAGTCGGCGAGACGGGGGGCCGGCGGCGAGGACGTTGAGTGTTGGAGTTCGAACGGAGAGCGGAGACCCGGGTTTCGTTTTCATTGCGCGCAATAGCCGTTGGCGTTGGCGTTCGCGCCGTTGTGTCAAGTTCAAGCCGGCCATTGAGCAGCACGGATTCTCCCACGGGTCGGGTCTCGCCGGTCGCCGATGCGCCGTAATGAAACGCATTAGCAGTTCAGGAAAAGGGAGGGCGACCGGCTCAACTCGGACAAACTTTCAAGAGAGTAGACTAATAAGCAAGAAACAATTCCCTGACTTTCGCAGGTTTTCCATTATCGAATTGATCAAAATCCCCCGATTTTCCACATCGATGATTTGGATTACATTCTACAATAAGGAGACACAATCTCTGGCTTTTCCACAAAAGCACCTTTCTGCATACTGAAACCAATGGCATACAGGGTTATTCAAAAGTCACGCACCACTGACCATGAAGGGGACCATGAAATAGCATTGGGGGGGGGGGCATTTTGAAATTCTTGAGTTGCACCCTGCCCCCCTCCCCCTGAGGGGGTTAAAAACTGGAAACTACCTAAACAAGTTTCCCTCTCAATATGAGGAAAAACGTCACAAACCGAATAACGATATCTAAATTAAGTAGAACTGAAGTTATGGCTAGTGGTGCGTGACTTCTGAATAACCCTGTATATCGACGGGGTAAGTCCGAAATCACATATCTCGTTTGAGGTGTCTGAAAATCTCTGCCTCGGTGTTATTTTTTTAAAGGAGAAGAAATTGACATCATTCCTTGAAGTTTTTGCAGAATTTTCTTCGCACAGATAAGGAAAATCACGGCAGTTTTAAAGAATTGCGGTGAAGAAGTTTTCCGTTTTTTTTTAAAAAATGAAGTGTGACTTTAAGTCTGCGACGTCGCAAACCGAGTTAAGTGATTGCCGACTTACACCGTCGATATGCTGTTTCTAAAGGGAGCCAAAAACAGTGGTTCATTATTGCAAAATGTGGTCTATGACTAACCCTATATTGCGTGAGCTGATGGCCGATTTTGGATGGCGAATCTATATCATACAGTATATTTTACCGATTATGGAGACAGCTGGGGTTAAATTTTTTAAACATTTTTGAAAGCTCTACACGGAGAGAAAAACTTGGTGCGTGGGACCCGAAGTTGAGGTCATATGGATCTCTGAAGTTGTCGGATCACGTAACTAAAAACTTGAGGTCCAGCTGCCGAAGTTCGGGTCAGACATCTGAAATACTCTGGTATATACCGAAGTGCCTCGATGTCTGACCCGAACTTCGGCAGCTCGACCTCAAGTTTTCGGATGCGTGATCAGAAAACTTCAGAGATCCATAGGACCTCAACTTCGGGTCCCACGCACCAAGTTTTTTTTCTCCGTGTAATAACAGCACGGAGGCCGTTAAAGCTAGTAAGATATACTCCTAGTTCCACATTGCAAAATGTAGGGGAATCCTCCTATATAGAGCTCAAGTTAGGCAACATTCGGTCCCTTAAGATTTGACCCTCAAACAAAAACTAAGGAGATTCAGTTATGGTTATAATGAGATCTACCGCTACCTAACAAAATGACTGATTTAAGAGAGTTCATCGAAAGGAGGGTTTTGCTGAGCAGAAGAGGATTCGTCTGAAATTGATTTCAGCCTGAAAATTCTAGGGAACATTCACAGCCACAATCAAATTAGGCCGAGAGACTAATTTAGTTTACTTTTGAACTTCCAACTTTCTTCTCTCGCCACACGAGCAATCACAGCGTTTGAACCCCCCCTTAGAAATCCCCTCTTAGAAAGAAGTTATTCTCATGCTCATAATACAGGGTTCTCATTACTCACCCGTTGAGGAAAAAGGATGGGATAACGAAAAATATTGCTCTCGATTTTCCGTAAGTTTAAAGTAACAACTCACCCGTTCGCGATTCAAGTGAAAGTGAGAACGGTACATTTTTTAAAATTTCATAATATGTTTTTATCTAATCCCGTGTATAATTTTTCATTCTTAACTTCACAAGTTCGAGCTTCAGGGAGCCGAAAGAGGATAGCGGCTACTTTCTGCAACACGCTGTAAAGTTACCCGCCTCCGAAAAATCTGAAGTTTGTCCGACCATTGTAAACGCTTGACTGAACTAACGAAACGTTTATAAATTATGTAATTCACCTTCATTTCTGACCCTCCTGCCTATTGTTCTTTCTTACGAGCAACTTCCTTATTCTATGAACGAGTTAAGTTAATGGGTCGGTGAGTCCGTCCCTTGCATGGTTTCCCTCCTTCTTGTAACCCTGTCAATTCAGGGGAAAAGCGCACTTTAGTTCCACTGTTTATTTAGTTACGTAAACACACGGTTCTCGCGACATGTAAACAAAACGTCGCTTGACTGACATGAGGGCGTAACTGCACATTGAGATGAGCCCGGAAAAGCACTAGATTGTATGGAAGACAAGGTTAATAGCAAATTGTAGTTACGCCCTTCTGTCAGATAGGCGACGAAAAGCATAGAGTTTTCCTCACTAGCAAGAACTTACCGAAACCATCATTGTTTTTCACATGCTTCTTTTACTTGCCTTAATTGAGATCGGCAACTTTCAATGATGATTTTGCGCGGTGGCTCAGCTCTCTTACGCAAAATTTCATTAATTCTTTTCAATTTTTCATTAACTTCAAAATGTTTAAAAGTATTTTGGATTCATTTTCTGGATGAAAATTCACATTTGGCCTTTTTCTGAAATCCTCATCGAAAAATCCCGCCAAGAAGTTAGGTAGAAAAACTGAAAAAAGAAGAAGAAGCCAGCATGCAAGATCGATCTGTTCGTATAACCTGATTTTGGCCTTCAGTATGATCAGACGTCTGTTTACGGATAGTAACGATATCGATGGCCAAAAAGGGAAACCACGTGAATTCGCATTTGCAACGTTGTAGACTTCCTGTCATGCTTTAATTTTGCTAGGGAAAACTAGAGAACGCAACTTCTTGAAAACTGTTTTGATTTTTCTACTCGGTTAACAGAATATCCTGAACTTTTAAACTGTAAAGTTGGCTTGTTTCTCTTCAAAATAATAATATGGAAGCGGAAAATTTGAAACACCGCAATGGAGATACGTGCTTTTGTACTTAGGCCCTCAATGTACAGGTTCAATCACGGGTGAACTTTTATTGGAGAGAACCTTAAGTTCAGTGGAAAAATCCCTTAAGTTTATTCGACACTAGGGACACCAGACGCTTGGTTCATCCTATCGACCTACTTTCCAATGTATTTGCTCATCTTTTTTTTCCCCACATTGCTCCTAATACGTATAACATGTTTTCTCGCCCCGTTTGTTGGAACCATTCGACTGCGCAAACGGAGTGCTTTCCGAAAATTAGCAATTGGGGACAGCTCCAGTAAAAAGCCTTAAATGCTTATAGTACAAGGTGGCCAAGATTGTGCAGTATCATATATCATTTGTCGAAAAATTAATTATATTACAGCCAAATTTCTCACAGAAAAACGAGGGCACATTCAGAGCTTATTATGGGCAAAATGCATGCAGAGCTTTTCAACAGGTCGAGAGTCAAGCTCGTAATCGTACCAACATCGCGAACTTTAAAGGCTCTTTCCCGGAGATGTCCTTAATTACTTACGAAACATCACTTCCAAAAGTTAATTTCCCTGACAAAATACACAGACTGCCTATGCTTCTCTTTAGAATTGAACATCCTTTTATTAAAGGCTGAAATATTGGATTAATATGCTCATGTTTTATAAGGGTTCAAGAAGTGAGCACTGGAATTCAAAATTCTAAATTTTAATTGTATAAAATACTCCTCCGGCGGTAGGAGAAGCGCAATTATTTTTTACCTCTGAACTCTTTCAAAAAGCTTCATTAATTGTTCCACTTTTCTGGAGAGCTTTAAAAAGGTAATGAATGCATTGCATGATACTTCAAGCTGAGGGCAGATCGTTTCGACTTAGCGATAAGAGCGAAACCCCGTCATGACAGTTAATCAACACTTAAATAAAATGGACGGTTTCAGCGTAAAGTCATTCATCATGACGGAATCAATATTCACATTTAATAATTCGCTATTTTGCGCGAAACAATAACTTTACCTCTCTCACTCACTTTAATGCTCAACTAAATAAAGGTTTCCTATTCTTTTACGGCAAAAAAACCCAACTATAGTTTTAAAGTGATTATTTAAGTGTTCATTAATTTAATAAACGTGCAATCGTTTCATACATTTTTAAACGCTTAAGAGACGTGCTCCTTTTTTTATCGGCACTAATACGCAATTGAATAAAAGAGGGTAAAAAATGAAAATGAAAAAGTCACATATTTCATTTTTAACTCTTTAGAAACCTAGCTCTCGTGTAGAAAAGGAGAACGCAACAAGCTCATTATTTTAAGGAGCCTTTGCTTGCGCCCTGAAGAAGGGAGGCGTTGCGCGACGCTTTGACAGTCAGTAAATGTCACGTCTCATCACGGCTGGTAGAGCAAAATTGATAGAAAACGTACATAAGTAAAGCTAAACACAGAGGAATGAAAGATCCTCGAGAACTTATGAGAACTCACGAAAACTTTCTACTAATACAAACAATTGCTTCCTGTCCTCAGACATTGCTTGACGAAGCTCTCCAAATTCTCCATTTATCTCAGATGTATCTACGCAATCTCGTTGGCTGATGAAAACAGTTTCGCTCACAGACACTCTTGACGCATTTCTTCAAGTTTCGTTCGACTATCCACGGTTATACTTGATTTTGGACTGGGAGGAACAACATAATTACGGTACCTGCTGAAGATATTAGCCATGTAAAGGCGTGTAATCGTTTGGTGCAACCATAGGGAAATAGGAATCTAGGGCTAGCGTACTTGCGAGACATAGAGTTCACAGGAATTATTGGTGCACACAGAAAATTATTGCTGCACCGAGTGAATACAACTTTCAAAGGAGTAAATTGAAGAGTTCGAACTTTTGGAAGTATGAACCAAGTTTCGTAAGCTATCACATTCATTCTCAAATGCAAACATTTCACTCTGGTCGGTAAGTAAACAACATGGAGTAAAAAAAGAAAGAAAGGGAAACATGCACATTTACACAGGCAAGTCCGGAGGAAATAAAGAACGGCTGATCTAGAAGCCGAGCGTCTGGAAAGAAATGAGAAATAAACTAATGGATGGCTCATTAAAAGTGCCAAAATCTAGTCCTATTTGGACCGCGTTATGCAAAAAGGAACCAAGCAAAATCAGCTATTGCCAACTTTAATTGGGCAGTTACATTTTTTTTTCCATGAAAACGGTTGTGCGGATTTTTGTGCAAATTTCAGTGAATTTTCTCCATGGTACGAAGCAAATTCCTAAAGATTTTCAAAGGACTTCGCACAAACGTTCTCTCGTAAAAAATTAAATTGCCCAGCTAAATGGCTGATGTGGCTTGGTTCTTTTCTGCTAAATGCGGTCCATTTGGTAACTACCAAATCAAAGTATTGCAAAAAACGCCTGCAAATCGCAGGATAGGCAACAATGGTCGTGATCGAACACGACTTGCCGTCCACGCCTTGACTGTAGATGTCGCTTAAATTTTCTGTCCTCAAATAAAGTCACAGGAGGATCATAGCTGCTATGCGAAGGGTTGTTAGCGGTATACTTGGGGTTCCTAGGATGAGGGGTTCGACAGGAGCTCATCCCGTAGGCAATGCACGAGCCGATGGGATGGCGGGCGTTTATTTGCCTCCGCTCCGAAGCCTCCAAGATAAGTTAACAACGCAGGGACTCGAGAAAAATGAGGTTCAACAATTCGTACTTTCACCTCCACCTTCCAGTTTGATTCCTCTTTGGGAATGCTCGTTATCTTGAGGGTATATAAGAAGAGCATTCGGCAGCTATTTGGGTCAGGGTTGGGAGGCTTAAGAAGCCCATCTCTTCCCGCCTTCGGCATCTACTCTTGTTTGTCTGGATTCTTGAATTGGAGGTTACTTTCATTTTGGGACAATACCACTTTCAAATTCAATCTGATTATTTGAGTGGACATTGAAGGTGAAAATCGGAAAACATGAGCCCCGTTTGGGGCGTTTAAAAATTTCTGGCGCTGTTTTAACTTTGAAAGATGGACGAATAACGTTACTGTTTGCAATTTTCATGGAATTTCGACAGCTAAAGTCGAAAAATGCGTACCAATGAGTGCAGAGTTACAAATCTCCGCTCACGTTAAATTACTTTGAGAGAGAACAAACCATTCAAATAGTCTAGAATTGGTCTTAACCACCTAAAAATTCTAACAGAAAATTTTAAAGAACTATTTTTCTTAGTTTTCTGGTGAAAAAATTGAACAAAATGGGAGATTTTGAAACGCTACTGTGGGAATGCGCTTCTCTTTTCAACTTTTGGCCACCAATATTCCGAATAAGAGAAAAGGAAATCAGCCATGAATAAAATAAAATTAAAATAAATGTATGAATAAAAAGTGATTAGTTTTCCTTAGGAGGAATAAAATATGACAGTAGATCAACATCTCAAATCAAGAATCGAGAATTCAGCTTTTTACAATCAATAAGAGTTAGCTCCAGCCTCGAGCAACAGACTATAACACCGTGACCTTTTTTCACCGAAAGAACATCTATTCCATTTCGCACACTTTCCACTGTTGAATGTAAACACTCCAGAGAGAGAGATGTGTTTACCGAAAACTGCAAAATAAACACTGTCACGCTTCTGAAAGTAAATGCATATTAAATACAGCATACATTATGTTTTATTCATTTAAGGTCGTTAAATTTGCATAA
Organism: Bemisia tabaci; assembly: GCF_001854935.1. Classification (NCBI taxonomy): domain Eukaryota; kingdom Metazoa; phylum Arthropoda; class Insecta; order Hemiptera; family Aleyrodidae; genus Bemisia; species Bemisia tabaci. The sequence continues at coordinate 4,912,755 of NW_017547177.1, forward strand.
CTGCACTTCCACACTGAGAAAAAGCTATGGTTTATAAACCTATTAGTGGTAAATATGGAACACCTATAATAGTCGTAAATAAACTAATGATTCTCGGTCTGTGAACCATACTAAGGTCTCTGTACCTAATTAAGGTACAGAGACCATAACTAAGGTAAATGTGCTATTATTATATGTAGAGGTACTACTATTAGTGGTGTTCCATATTTACCTCTAATAGGTTTATAAGCCATAGTTTTTTCTCAGTGCAGCCAGTTATTGTTGCAGATCCTCATCGCTTCGCTTTTATTTTGACATTCCACTTGTAAACAAGAGAGGACCTGAAATTGAGCAGTGTTAAATCGAACGCAGCCACTATTAGGGTGCCGTATTACGGATGACGAGCTATAACTATTTTTCTGTTTTAGACCAGAAGTCTCCTAAAATTGAAAAATTACACGACAGCTTGGGGCACAATTTAAGGAACTTAAGAATCGAATATCCAGAGGCGAAAAAAATAGCTTCTATTTGTCACGAGGAGTACTTAAAACGCAAGTTTCATTTAATTGATTGCCACCTAAAATGTCTAAAGAAAGTCACAATTTCTACAACTGTGATACCTTATATTTCGGTACTGGAAAATGATAATTGTGCATAATACAAAAAACTATTCACACCGCGGAAAACTCAGAAAGGCAGTAACACTTCAACTGATAGAATACTGCCTGGGTAAGCTTTTTACAAAAACATTATAATCAGTTACCTTTAGAATTATGTGAAAAAAAGAGTGAGACTTTTAAACGGTAATAATTTCCAAAGGGTTGATTCCCGAACCCCAAGGATAAGCATCGTGCTGCTGAACCACCGTTTGTAGTGCCTTCTCATTCTGAAACACCTCCCCCTTTTGACCCTTGATATTTTCAGTGAAACGTGACAGCTACACTGGCGCGCCATTGAAAATGGGCTGTCCATTGGTTTCGAAGTGAAAAATGAGTCTCTCTCACGCCGGGCGGCAGGGCTGGTGCGTAATGCCGTAAAATACCTATACAAGAGAGGAGTACTGACGTTTGTACCTTTAGCGCAGAAAAACATCTGCCACTCTCTGATCGGTTGCACCATTTGCCTTGTTCATGGAGTCTCCAGGGACTATTGCAAACAAAATAGTCCGCGATTCCAGCTTACACAAGAGTTTTAAACAAAATTTGATACTTCTGTAGTTCTGTAAACCTATTTCAGTGTAGACAAGGCCTTCCATTTATAAGAAATGAATGAAAAAAATTTGAAAGAACAAACATAAATGTGGTTTAATAAATTTAACTTCCATCACCGCGCCGCGCTGACCGCACTGTTTTTGGCGCAATGCGTGAAGTATTCCTACAGTATAGTGGGCGCTGTGCGTTTCACGCCGACCGCTACTGAACGCACTGTGTTTGGCGTAATGCGTGAAGTATTCAGGCAGTCTTGTAGGCGCTATGCGTTTCGCGCTGCCGACCGCTCCTGATCGCACTGTGTTTGACACAATGCGTGAGGTATTCATGCAGTCTTGTAGGCGCTGTGCGTTTCGCGCTGCCGACCGCTCCTGATCGCACTGTGTTTGACACAATGCGTGAGGTATTCATGCAGTCTTGTAGGCGCTAATATGTGTTACATGCCAACCGCCAAGCCGAGGGCTTCTCCTTTTCATTTCAAGTCCTCGTCATCATTCCTCTCTGCGCCGCGCCGCGCCGCTCCAGGCCAAATTGCGGGTTTGGTTTCTCTCTTAACTCGACTAATTAAAGTTTCGGTCTCTTGTATCACCGAAAGATGAACAAATCAGCAATTGGTATACTCTCAGGAAAAATGGATTTTGTCGCCTTTTCTCGTTGGTAATTTTTTTTTTATCCGATTTTTTTTATACCTGCATTTAAAAAAATTGCAAAAGCCGCCCCCTAAATATGCCGCCATGGGCCGCGGCCCATGTGGCCACCCTCTTAATCCGGCCCTGACTGGAGTTTCCTTATGTTGCGGGCAATCAGCAATCGTCGGAAAAGTGCAATATGCTTGTGTTAAATAAAAAGATACATAAATTAAAAAGTAAAGAAACGAATGAGAGCAATGATTAGGATTACTATGCTTTGGATTGGAAAAGACGAATGTATGGCACTCCCTGAATGTGTGGTACTCCTTGAATGTATGTTATCAGCTAGCTAATTCGCTAGTATGCGTTACCTGAGGTTGGTTCGGATGGACAACTTTAACTAACTTCCCGGCAACGCGGAGAGTATCGCCAAGATTTAATGGCGTTCTGGGCGAGAGTCGGGCTTTTGAAGATCTTCACCGATGATCTTTCGCTATTTCGATGCGAATGATTGTTTGACAAGTTAACCTCCACGCAGGTTGCGAAATATCGGCGATTCCTGATTAACTGCGACTTTTATATTGGTTGGATCTTCATATGTATCTTCATTAAAGACCTAAAAATATTACAATGACTTGGACAAAAGTACTCACAGTGCTAATATAAGGATACTCTCGGCTCTGGCTAAGAAACAATACCGCCGAACTGACTATTTTGACGAAAATGAGTTAGCGACATTGCCGTATTCTACAGTATAAAATACGCAAGCTGGTGCTTTCAGTTCTTTCAAATTCCGCATCGGAGCACTGTAATGACACTGTAATGTATAAACAATATTGCAAACCCAACCTCAAGACTGCAAGAATGGCAAAGTTTTTCTTTCCGTTTTGTAAAGTCGTCAGTATCGTACCTTAACCGTCGACATCTAACCTCGTTGATCTGGCGGTTTGTGGATATCGGGGAATGGAAACGTTGGCTGCAGGAGATATATCTCAATTTACGCTCCGGCAGTTACTAAGTTGCGCCACGAAGTTAAGGGTTAGACGCTGAGAAGCGGCTGGAGGGGGTGAGAAAAATGAAAAGCGAACGTGTCGAACCTCGCGCTAACACCGGCCGAACCGCGCATAAACTTTCCGAAAGTTTCCACCTCACCCCCGCTGTGTCACGGCGGGTTCGTTATAAATACGGAGAGGTTCAGGGGACAATTCGATCCATGCATCGTGGTGGTGGCAGGTGCATGAGTTCCAGAGTTCCGAGCCGTCATCGGATTCAATTAAGACGTCATCAGCTCGCTAATAAAATAACGTACTGAGACTAGGAAACGGGTTCTGCCATCCGTGTAACTTCATGTTTTTCGCGGCTCAAGTCAAGTGAAAATTGAGCTGACGTGATGTTATCAGCGGGGCGACGAATAAACAGGCCTGTCGACTGTCGACGCAAAATTGCACCTCGTTGCACGGCGGAAAATATCAAGAGACAAAATTAAAAAAAGGTTACAAAGTTCTTTGTTATTGGAGAGGGCACTTCATTGCTTACGCCTACGAGAGGAAAGTTGCGCATGAACTCTTCTGATGATTCACGTCGCGTCGATGTAAAGGGATGGGAGACAAAACACTCGAGTTCGGGCATGTACCGAGGAATTTCAGAGCGTTTTTTGCAATATCGATCAGGGAGTGTGAATGCGGTTGCATACCTTTCCAGGCTTGCCGATTCTGATCCGACACCGTGGAGTAGAGAACAAAGCGGTGAAATATCAAACAACGCCGTGCACATACTATGCCATTAGGAAACTGGTGGAGTCGGAGGAAGCCTTCCGATGGATGGCGTTATACAGATAGCGGAAACGGTGCGAAAACGATGTACTGGAAAAAAAAACCGCATTGGATCTAGAGTCCAGATTCTTAAGAACATCGACAAGAAAAAATACTCTTGATTCAATCGGATTTTTGCTTAAATCAAGAACCAAGCCTCTTAATTTGGGCGGATTTCCTTTTGATTTAAGCAAAAATCTGATTGAATAAAGAGTATTTTTTCTTGTCAATTTTTTCAAGAGTCTGGACTCTAGATACAATGTGTGTTCTTTTTTCCCATTGTGATCTCCATAATTTTGTGGCATTTTCCAGGCTTCATTAGATCAAAATAGTAACAAACTAAAAATACGAATCACACTTTCACAAATCAATTGTAGGTTACAAAATAACTGAAACAAGTAATCAAAGTTAAGTACACGGACTTAATCTGCAATTTCTTGGAATGCACCTAGATTTTTCTTCTCTCCAAGCAGAATATTCTGTTGAGCTTTAAAACTTTAAAGTTGGCTTGATTCTCTTCTAAAAATAAAATAGGAGCGGAAGTTTTGAAACACCGCAATGGAGGTAATGGTTTTGCACTTTGGCGATCGACAGTGCCCTGAGCTATCTGATGGCTGTGTGGTCTACATAGGTATTCGTCGCTAAAATAAAATGTGCGAATCAACACCTGAAGAAAAAAACGACGAGAGAAATTCAGCAGTGACATGCTATTGCTCTTGTCAGTAATCAAGGTTGCGATTGACGTCAAATATCATCATTCCCGTGGCTTTTCCCTGAATTATAAACAAAAAGATATCACAGATTGCTAGAAAAAAAAAGGGGAAAAACAACAAAAATTTGTCAGATCCGGAAAAATGAACCCTGCGCTCCATGAGGTCTTCATTAAAAAATAAATAAATAAATAAAATCCCTAACCTCAGGTAGAAGTATCTGACTTTTCAAGCGTTCATTATTCCCAAACTTTTCCAAGTTTCCCTGGCTGAGTGGCTGTCATCACTCTGATGAATATCTTCCGTAAGTTTTCTACGTCTGTGAATTCATAGCAGACAGCAAGGGCATTCCACAGCTCCAAACCACTCGTAAATCATGACGTCAGGCAGCTCCAGACCGGACCGCCCGACTGCGTGACGCACGAGACATTCCGGAGATCACAGTTACGATTATTACAGGAGTCGAATCGTGGCATCGTGCCGGCACCGTTGCGTTGGCCGCGACACGATAATTCCTCCACGTCGATACTTACCTAGGACAACCTTCTCGGCGAGGAAGAAGAACAAATCGCGGGAATAATGATTAACAATTGCGCTTCCTAACTGAATCGGTTTCGGTTAGACGGGCGTACGTCCCAAAATTCATGAGCCCTGGCTTTCGTTGTCGCATAGGATGCTAGGGCTCATGAGTTTATGGGCTTACACTCGTCTAACAGAAAGCGATTCAAGTGTCGTCACCGTCTCTAGGTCGCCAAGGGTCAATATTTTTGATCTCACGCGGGGCCGAACGAGCGCATGCAGCAGGCTCGAAGGCAAATTGCTTGGACTCTTTCTGCGATGGTCATTCGGTCATCGGCGAGTGATATTGCACCGTCATCGGTGACTGATGCCTTTTTGATTAAGTCTTCCCACCTCCCAGTAATTCTCTTCTCCACTCCGGTGAGCGAATATTGTGCCCGGAGTTGCCGTAGCTTTCTTTGAAAAGAGAAGAGACGTTCTTATTCACCCTGAAATATTTTCAGAAAATAGTGAACCTGAGAATTTTTACACAAGTCACAATCAATACTGAAAAATGAAAAGAGAAGATATAGGAAACTCATGGGCGACTCCCCCTGACCGCTTCGCTGTCCGAGCCCCCGAGGCGTTTCACGCTTCTGGCGTTATGCATTTCGCGTTGGTCGACCGCAAGAACCTCCAAGATCGACAATAAAATGGGAGAAATTACAAGGATTTTCTTTTTTAATTTTAGGTAATCAAATTTTTCTGTCACGGGAATCTAATTTTGTTTCCAGTGACCGAAAATTTCGATGTTGAACACGTATCGAACTTTTTTCTCCATATTGACGACCAAGTGCAAAACCTCGTATCTCTATGGCAGTGTTTCACAATGTCCATTCTTGTTTTAATTTTGAAACGAGAGAAACCAATTTTATAGCGAGAAATTTATACGGAATATTCTACTTACAGAGAAGAAAAACCGAGGACATTTTCAAGGAATCACGTTGACGAATTGTCCAGAGAAAAAGTAGATTATAGCATGCAGTCTGCAACGTACCAAATGAAGATGCGTGGTTCCGCTCTTGGGCTCTTGGGGTACAGTGTGGCCCGGGATTAAGTAGGAATATTGAAGAAGTCGAATCTTTGAGTATTAAAAAGACGTTTTTGTGTTAAAACTTTTTTTCCAAAGATGCTTTCCCTGAGGGGGCCCCATTTATCCCCCTATTATCCCCTATTAGTCAATATTATCTCGAAAACGATGAGTCATAGCGAAACGCTAGATACATTTTCATCTCATCTTTCGATGCTGAATCTGGTGGTGCCATCAAAAATCAATTTTTGTCGCTGGAAACATTACTTTTGACCACTTTTAGGTTCGATACCCCCCTAAACCCACCCCTCAAAATGAGTTTTCCTCTACAAATTAGCGCTAACAATTACCCCCAGTAACCAATTTTCGGTAATATTGGTTCATAAACATGGTCACAGTATAAAAAATACGATCTTTTACTTCCACTTTGGGGGGCCGTGGCCCTTAGAGAAAACGTTTTCGAAAAAAAAAGTTATACCACAGAACGCCTTTATTTGACCAAAAGAATCGACTCCTTCAATTTTCGCACTTAATCACACCTTGTATAAGCCAGAATGCAGTCCTTTAAGGGTGCAAAGCGTCTTCCTCATAAATTTTCTGCATTCATGTTAATAATTCGTCGCCTACCTGACAAAAGGGCGTAACTCCATTCTGCAATGAGCCCTGTCTTCCATACAATTCAATGCTTTTCCGGGCTCATCTCGATGTGTAGTCACGCCTTGATGCCAGGGAGGCGACGAATTACCGGGATCGATGCCCCAGGGCAAAATAAACTTAGCGGGGACGGACCGCGAGGACTAACTGAGGTAGCGGAACTTGGCGTGCCTCACAATATACCGTTCCAGCTTCTCATTGTTGTCTTCGCGGAGCCATCGATTCCACAGGGCAGGTGTCTCCGAATCTTACGACACGCTGGAAAGTTTCACTCGCGTCGCCGGTCGCGGCCGCGGCAGGAGAGAGAATAGCCAAAATCGACTACTGCCGCGCCCACCGCTAGGCGCAGGTGCATCCTACCGCCGCAGCTGCTCCACTGGACCCGACATTCATCTCTCTTAATTAGATAGATCCGGTCAAAAGCTCGCGAGGAGAGGATTCTGGAAACGTGTTCTTCTTGATTTTATCGAGCAGAAATTGAGTCTATTGCTTTGAAAATAGTCCGATTCGGGCTGGTTTTACACCACTCTCAGCAAAAAAGGAGTAATACATCGTCGTTTTTTCAGACAAAAAAACACACACTGGAAAAAAAAAACACATTGGATCTAGAGTCCAGACTCTTAAAAACATCGACAAGAATAAGTCCTCTTGATTCAATCAGAATCTAGCTTAAATCAAGAACCAAGCCTCTTAATTTATGCGGATTCGTTTCGATTCAAGCAAAAATCCGATTGAATCAAGAGTATTTTTTCTTGTCAATGTTTTCAAGAGTCTGGACCCTAGATCCAAAGTTTTTTTTTTCCAGTGTACTTTCCAACGTTGCAAAATTTCTTCTTCTCCTTCTCCGAATAATTAGGTCGTAGCCCTGTTTGTTAGGCCATCCAGTATCGAGCACAATAAAAAAAAAAAATTTACGAAAATTTTCTTCAATTTTTTTCAAATTTTCCAAAATTTTCTTTGCAAAATTTCTACTTGCATATTGAATTTTTTACAAGAAAACTGTTGGGCACTTTCAACTGAAGATTTCAGGGATTTTACTTCCAATTAAGAGCAAAAATCAACAAAACGGACAGAAATTGCAGTCAAATTCCTATAAAAAATTAGTTTGAGTCAATTTCGCTAACTTGGACGTTCTCCCGTCTGAAAAACGACGAAATGTCACGGACGCAGAGGTAAGAATGTGGAAGTGTGACTAATTGAACGTGAAGAGGCCGGCCGACCGGTCCGTCGCTGAAGTTGTCAAGAAGAGGAGGAGTCTTTAAAGTGGGACCATTAAGCGTTGAAAACTCAATCAGAGCGCTAATTATTTGCATCAATTAACTCCGGTTGCAGGCGCCTCTCCTTTCACTCGATGCAGTTCATGAATCGCTGGACCGATCTTGGCGCTCGTTCGTGAATGGCCGCTGCTTCCGCGCGTCCACCCGGAAAAGGATGGCTATTAGCGGTAGCGTCACATCGAACCACCGGTGACGAATCTCATAGCGGCACCCGACTGTATTCCAAGCGAAAGGTAATTATTGTAGGTGTGGGTATCGGTGGTTCGGTTAATTGATTGTTCTTTTAATGCTCGCTGAGCCGAAATGGGGCAGTAGATTCCCATGATGCCGATTTTAGCAGAAATTTTAAGATATTCCTTAATACTTTCGTGCTAAGGAAGAACGCCATACAGGGTGTCTACGAAAACAGACTGACCAGAAATCAGTACTTATTCAGCACATTCCCAAAAATTTAAGTACCTCCTCAACAGAAAAATGCAGTATTTTCTCAGTTCCTCCAATTAACGAAATTCGAAAAATTTCAATTTCTCGCTCAAATTGCGACAAAAATGACAAAAAAGCGAAGTTTCGGAGTTACATTAATCTTATAAAAAAAAACACGGAAAATAAAAGGGAGTATCTGACTAACATTAAGTAACTTGGGAGGGAATTATTTTGTGTTTTTTAAACGGATAAGTTACAAAGAGTTGAAAAAACAGAAACAATTGTAAGTCGATAATGCTCTTCCAATAAGAAAAAAACAAGCATTTTCTCATGAAACTTTGCTTAAATGCACATTCATGCGTAATTTGTGACGATTGAAAATTTGGCATGCCCGCGTTAATCGTCTAAGCTCCTCGGTGTTTGAGCTATGCAGGGGATTTACAAAAGGAGGCCCTCCTATGTCGCGAGACACATCCAAGAGATTAACATCACATTGCCGATGTAATCCCATGAAATATAACACAACACGCATACACATGTAAAAGGAAGTTGGCAACAGCGATTGATTTTTCGCTTATGGTATCGACCGGCTATGCAGTGCACTGCGACTGCAACTCGAGCGGGGCTGAGAAAAACAGCTGAATAAATAAATGCGCTTATTAATGCTTAACGACTTCAGGAGCGGTACGGCGTCTAAATGACCTCTTACTTAGTGCTCCTCCTCTCAGTTTTCACACTATCGAGTAAACAAACTAATGTTGAAACTCGAGTCCCCATTATTCACCCCTGCTGCACTCCACGCTTCAACGACGCGACGCTGATAATTTATTCCCGACGCATCGAAAATACGCCTTATTTATTTTACAAAGGCTCAAAATGGATTCACGCGTTGGCGCGAAATGGAAATACGGAGAAATGACAAACGAGCTGCTGAGAAAGGCAGCACGTCGCGTATTGCCACTGCAACGTTTTACAATTATCCGTGACGTGTTATATGATTTTTTGACAGGATAGTCTTGCCGGAAAGTTCAGTATGCTTTCATTGGGACCGAGAGAATGTAAATGATGTAATACGACATACATTTGGGAATATCAAGTTACGATAACGAGATAATTATTCCCTTGACATTTTCTCGCTGCGTTGAGAGAAATGCTTATTGCGTATGAGCAACGACAATTGTAATTGAACATGTGGCTGCAGAGGCAAAATTTCACGGGTCAAGATACACATTTTCTGGTTGCGATAGAACCGATTTTTTTGGTCCGCTGATTATTATACTGCTAGCTAAGCTGTACTGAGAAATCTTTTCTACCTCAAACTGTGCTTTACCGAGAAACTTGTTTTACCACTGGACCGCTAATTAAACTACATCAAAAATCTTGTTGTACACCATTAATTGGGCTTTACCATAATTTTGTTTCTTTATTTACCGATGACTAACACTCATGGATGGAGCTTTTTCCCCCATTCAATATGATATATCTGAATCCATCTTTATTTCATCTAATGGAATGCTTGACTTCCATTCAAAACGTGCGGGAACGTACGCAAGCAATCTCTATCCTTGCGCTCCTGCTGATAAAACCAAAGTGGAAGAGGCCAGAGAAAGTGCATGTGGTTTTCCGTATGCATATGCAATTTTGCAGATAGTACCGTGAACCACCATATTTTAAGGGGTTATACTTCCATTTCTTTCGGACATCAGAATAAAGTTCATAAATAATTATCAAAACGCTGCCAACGTTGTAATCTTCCGTTTTTCTTAGCGCGGGTTTCATTCCTGGTCCCTAAGAGGAACTTTACCAAAATTTCGCACCCTCATAAAATGCTATGTAATATTTTTGTTTAAAATAAAAAATCTTTCATGGGATCGTTTCGTTTCATGTCACCCTGACCAAGATACCTTACTTATCACATAAAAATGATTAGTCATAATGGATTTGAAAAACAAGATTGCCGACTTCCTATTAGCACCACTAATCAATTATAGCCAGCAGTACGATGCATTGCATCACTGCAGATCATCAGGTGCACTAGCTTGTCACAAAACGGAAACGCAATAAATTCGATACGTTAAGCTGATGAAACGAACACTAAATTATTACTCGCACTTGTTTTGCTAGACGTGCGTTTTGCCCGCAACTTATCCAGAGCTTTATCCGGATTGAATGACCGTCATCCGATTCTGAATGGCGTTGAATTAGCGGGATGAATGAACTCGAAGGAGTACTACGCAATGCCCTGTCGATTGAGACAACGGTGTATCGCCTCAAAAGCTCCCGTCGGAAACAGAGACTGACCCATTCCATCCAGTGGCGTGACGTGCTTTGCGATACATCGATTTATCTACAATTTAAACCATTGAAAAGAATCGATAAACAGGGCGCTGGCATCGAAACCTTAATAATCGATTCTTTACCATGGCTTCAAATTGGAGAAAAATCGAAAATCTTTCGTTCACGCTCAGCCACTTGAGCGCACTCGGGCTTGGCGAATATCTTTCACACGATACCTTTTAGGCGGCATTGGTTCGGTGCACACTCAAGTTGCAATCCTTAGGAGGGAAATTCCAAATTCATGAGCACGTTGATCTGCATACTTAATCCTCGTGGTGCGATCTAACGCCGCGCCGGTTCGACCACAACAAGCTCCTGATGTAGGGTCACCTTCATTTCAAGCCCCGTTGCTTTGCGATTTGTTATTCTAGTGCTTTTCGACGAGGAGTATTAGGATGCACTCGAACTCGAAGTGCATTTTGCACGGCTCATATGGGATATTAAAGCCCTGGATAGACGATCAAATTCCGAACCAATTCCGATCAAAGTAGACATGCTGATGACTGACCATCTACCATCAAATTTTGACGGGCCGCACTTATTTGTTCAAAGTAAGATCAGAATGGAGTGCCACCATTCATCATTTCCTGCCACAGGAAACATTTCTGCCAAGTTTTCATTTTAAAATTAAGCAAATTAATGAGTTTGAGACTGTTGACTCCCGACACTTTGATGCTACCTTGATCGGAATTGGTTCGGGAATTTGATCGTCTATCCAGGGCTTAAGGCGAATTAACTCTAAAAGGGAACTCAACAGCCGTCGAAGATTTGCTGAAATGGGTTCATTTTTAATTTAAGCAAAAACGACATAGCCGTTATGTTACGTCTGAATGCATCAGCACTAAGCAATAAATTAGACCGCGTTGAGCAGAAGGAAATCAAGCCACATTCACTAATGCCAAATTTAACTGGGCAATTTAATTATTTACGTGAAAAAGGCTGTGAAAATTTCAGTAAATTTTCTACAAACTACGAAGCAAATTCCCTAGAATTTTGGATGGAATCAGTAAAAACATAATCTTGTAAAAAATTACATCGCCTGGTTAAATTTGGCAATGGCTAATGTGGCTTGGTACCTTTCAGCTAAACGCGGTCCAATTGGTAATGTTGATAATACAAACAAAATAAAATAAAGACCCCGCAAGGTGATGCTCCACAAATCGTGTTCTCCGGGACAAGCCGTCTTCTTCCTGCCGTTGAAAGTACAACCAGTCTCTCGGCAAAATCTGTTCGATACCTTTAAGTTTGTTCACTTTCATTACAGTGTAGATCCACTTCAAACTTTATGTATACAAGGTCCTCTCCGAACAAGTCTTGAAACTTGGCCTGCTCTCCCGACAGTGGATACTTCGTGTAAGAAACGAGGGCATTTTACACGGCATTGCTAGAGGTAAACATCTCCAGTTAGCCGGGATAAATTGTGTCGTGTCTAATACCTACTAAGAGTAGTATCACATGGACCTCGTGTCGTTCTACGTTATCCTCTCTTCCTACACGGGATCACGATCGGATCTTATACATTGTAAACTGCGCTCGCGAACAAGACAACTTGTACGGAGAGCAAATCGTATTCAACTAACGCGTTTGAAAAAGATTACATTCAGGTTCACCCGATGGAACTTGTTAATGGAGAGCCAACTTCCGAGGTGACAGTAATAATGATTTAAGGTAGCATTCAAAGACATGCAGGCGTGGCTTACATTATGATAACGGCTCAATTGCGGTCCCTAGAGTAAATCAGTCGCAGCTGATGGTGAGACTCGTTGGTTAAGACGCGCAGAAGAGAGAAATAGGCTCCATTGAAAATTACCTGCAACAAACAAAAAATACAAATCATTAGCGAGGCATTTTAAAGTTGCAATGAGTTAAATATACGCTCTGGAATGTCTAAATTCATTTAAAAATAAAAGTACATGCGTTGAGATATCAAAACCATTATATCTTTAATCGACGAATATTGGCTGGTCTTGTGAACTATTGATATTAAACCGTATGAAGTTTGAAAGAAAAATTAAAACTTTGACCGTCGACCTTGTTTACATAAAATTAATAATATATTAACTTTAGGAGTTGTTGCGCGATGTGAGATGAACTGATCGATCAAAAATTGGAATGAATTGAAATGCATCAATTTACAAACGTATTGATATTGGATATGTATGTTGATTGCGTGGAAAACTAAAACTGATAAAATTAATCTCAATTTCCGAAGGAAAACCTATTTTTAAAATTATTTTTAGCTTATTCGGGTAGATACATGAGCCCTATTGCGTGAAGAAAGTATGTAACTACATCATACGAGATAAACGATACGATCCTTGCAGAGTTAGAACAGTTATTATAACAAAAAAAAAACCAACACCGATTGGAGAAAAAAACTGGTGTTCCGTTAATTGGTGCAAAAAAGTGCTGAAAAAAAGTTAAGTCTTGCAGCGATATTTTCTATTTTAGCGAACTCCGGAGCGGAGCGTGGGCACAAATTCAGCGTTTCAGCGGAACATCAGAATTACGCTGGCCATTTGGATGTTTAAAAACTTCCACGAAAGCTTTGCTTCTACGAAAGTTTTAAGCTTTCAGCTGAGCGTTCTCTTTCCGGCATTGTTCCGGGAAGCTACGCGGAGTTTAATTTCACGCTATTTTCTGAATAGCGCGAGATTTTCAAAAGAGGGTGGTTCAAATTGTAAACGCATAAAGCTCTGAAGCTTGACTGCGATTTCTATAAATTGACGGTGGCTCGAACCTGACCTACGGTTTTATTATTGGTTCGTTACTTCCATCCCACCGATTAGATATCAGCTTCTGCAATTCACTTTAATATTCTCACATTTTTTTAATGGCCATGAAAAAATCGGAGCTCGTGCTGTTTCAACAAAATTATTCCTGAGTTTTTACCTAAAATATTATTATTTGATATAAAAAATATGAGTCTGTATTTTACTCGAGATCCTTCTGGATTGAAGTGCCTTTCTAGAATTATTGCTCGATGAATTAACGTCTCTTCATATTTATTTATCAATAGGTTGCACATTAGGTCGTATTAGCGATAATTGGTAGGAAAGGCGGTATGAGTGCAAGCAGATGTAAAATAAAGGAGCATGAAAAACATGCCCAGGCTAATCTCTTCTGCAATTTTTTATGCACCCTTTAGAAGAGCAACATTCCTGAAATCGAAATAAAATATTTCAGAATGATCCCCTCGGAGTGAAAATCCGATCAAACCAATACGAATTCAACGAGTTGCAATTTTGAGTTCATACTTAGGTAGAAAGAGCAGACGAACACTGGAAAAAAAACACACTGGATCAAGAGTTCAGACTCTTGAAAACATTGACAAGAAAAAGGACTCTTGATTCAATCAGATTTAAGCTTAAATCAAAAGGAAATCCGCTCAAATTAAGAGGCTCAGTTCTTGATTTGAGCTTAAATCTGATTGAATCAAGAGTATTTTTTCTTGTCGATGTTTTTAAGAGTCTGGACTCTAGATCCAATGTGTTTTTTTCCAGTGAAGCGGAAAAATTCGGATGATGTACCTATTTCCAAAATAGATACAAATTTTTAAGAGCAGCCCGAGACAATGATACCAGTGGAAAAAACAAGGAGGAAAAACGGGAAACAAGGCTAAAAATACACAATGAATAAAACCCGAGATGTTTCGGCTCAAAACTGAGTCATTTTCAGTCGGAAACAATAACAATTTTCAAAATTTTGTGAAAATTTTGATTGTTTCCGACTGAAGATGACTCAGTTTTGAGTCGGAACGTCTCGGGTTTTATTCATTGTGTATTTTTAGCCTTTTTTTCCCGTTTTTCCTCCTTGTTTTTACCACTATTTACAAAATATATAGTTTCCTTTGATGAACCGTCAGTATTGCATTTAACACGACTTTTTACGACTTTTTCCGTTGCTGCAAGTGCTGAATAAAAGACTTTAGCCCCTGTTAAAAATTGTCAACAAGATGGGAAGTGTGTCAACTTGGAGACGGTGTGACAGCGAAGCCACTTCACCCACGCAGCGTACGCAGCGCTTCCACGAAGCACTCCTGCCTGACACTCACATGCACTAATTGCACTATTAACTGTCTACTCTTTGTGCACTCGCTTAATGGTTGTTTATCAAACGTGCAAATACACTCGTCTCCAACAACTCGCTCCAATTTCGAAGACATTCGGGCACATTATTTGACGGTGTCACCGTTCTCAAAACGGCTGTCATGCTCCTACTCTACTCACAGTATTGATGGAAAGTCACGATAGAAATGACAGAAAAAGCAAAGGTGAGAAGTTTGCTCTGTTTTCCGCTATCGCCGAGGTGAGGACACGAGAGGCATCGTAAAAAAGGGCTTAAGTCTAAACCGACGCGACGATGCGCGCCCGATTTCTGCATGAAAGGCGAAAACACTATCGTGGATGACAACACTTAAACTGAGATTGTTTGTTTCAAGCATGTTCGAGCGGTGTTGCAATCTGTTGCAGGATTTTTGGGAATTTACTGATACTAAGGCTACTGGAAAAACTAGGGTCACTTAAATTGATTCTACTCTGAATCGTTGCTGTTTTTCAAGATATTTTCAAATACATTTTTAATTTTTTAAATGAAGAAAGGAAATTCAAAACCTGGTAGGCGCCAGCAGTTGTTTTTAAGACTGCGAAGTGTTCCTCGTTTTAAGAGAATGGTTGAGAAATTCCAACGCAATCGGAATTTCCTGATCCGTAAGCGATTTTCCAGCTATACTTTCCTGATTTTTCCTAATGACAACACATTTCCTTATAATACCCGGGTTATACTGACAATAGACAGCCTGTATAATCCTTTCGTTCTATGAAATTTTCATTCTGAAATTTCCTCTGAAAGAACCCTACATACACGAAGAAAACTAAAAATTCTGTTAGACAAGATAACATTGGTTGCCGCGTGAGAAAATCAAAAGCTGATAGAAACGAAAAACTTCGAGTTAAGGGGTGCAAGGAAGTATGCGTAACTCCATGTTGTTTTATGAAGTTAAATGAAGTGCTTCGACCTCACGATGGTCGACATGATCAAGTATCAGCTCAAATATACCTCAGACTAATCGTAAGTCTCAATCAAATTCAAACCTCGAAAAAAGCTGTCTTTCTTTTCTCTTTTTTCTTCCTTAAAAAGTCAACGACTTTGGAGCGAGAGGGTAGCTTTAGAGTCGTAAACTAACACCCACTGCTCTTCACCACTCGAAACAAACTTCGTTGAAGAAGAAAACTTCTCGACATGCAAACTTAAGCACTTCTAAAGATAACTCGTGACTCATACGTCGAAATTATAAATCATATTTTTCACCAGCTTCGAAGTTAAGGTGGGTCGATAGCCATGAGTAATGGTCAACCATCACCGCAAACTGCCAAAATTATTTTTCCGAGAAAATTGTTAATAGTACCGTGAGACTAATCATTTTCACGAAGATGAGTGAGATTATTGATGAGCTCATCTTCGATGCTACGACAACAGACTTACAAAATGTCGAATCAGACATGAAAAACTTCTTTGAAATTTCCCGCGGTCCGACATCACTGCTCCCGACAACTCCCAACAATCATCATTATCACCACGACTCGACTGGTGAAAAACACCGAATCTAACACAAAACCGTGTACTCTAACTCCACGCGGCGAATGCGTGCAATGGTCTAGACTAAAAATCCTCTATTATTCGTGATAAATATGACGAGGCGACTGATCTTGAAGCATGTGCAAAAAAAATATTAAAATGGTGTTTTAGTTTTGATGCCGCGCTGTAGCAGACCTCCTCTAGTTTGGCGTCATTTGTTCCTCATCGATGTTTTTTATTTCATCATGTGTCGCGACGTACAAATAATAATAGGTAGGATCACATCATATTTAGGGGAGAAAGAGAATGATTCATAAATTCCTGTCCGGTGATGGATCACTGACGCAAGGGCTCCACTTGAATAGACAAATCGGTGGTGAAACTGCAGGAACGAATATCTCGTTTTCGATGTTTCAAAATGTCGTTCTCCCCTATATTTGGACCGCTTTAAGCAGAAAGGAATCAAGCCACATCACTTCTTGCCAAATTTAAATGGGCAATTTGATTTTTTACAAGAGAACGGTTGTGCGGATTCCTTCGAAAACTTTAAGGAAGTTGCTTCGTACTATGCAGAAAATTCACAGCAATTTGACCAAAAATTCGCTCAGCCGTTTTCATGTAAAAAGTTAAAGTTCCCTTTGGCAATAGCTGATGTGACTTGGTTCCTTTCTGCTTAACGTATAGTCCATTATATCGACAAAGAATAAACCAAAGCTGTTCCTTGAACATTTTACAGAATATTATTCGCACAAAGAATAAAAATCAGAGAAGTTTTCGATAAATGACGCTAATTCTTTTTCCATTCCAAATAAAGGATCACGGGAAGTCTGGAAACTTTCAAACCGAGATACGTGTTGCTTATATGGTAGTTTCATCGTCGAAATGGACTTCATTTTGCAATTAGAAACTACAACTTCAGGCTCAATTTAGAAATCACGTATGTACTATTAGTTTTCCTATAAGCACATAAGTGTTTTGATCGATGAGCCAGAAATTGCAGTGCCTCATTGCAAAATGCAATTCAAATATAGATTCGTCAGTTAAAATGGAGGGACTGATACCGAATTGTGTCATCAGAGGAGTTACTTTTTATTCAAGCATTGGAAAGGGAACAGATCAACTATACACAACAAATTTCCGTGCTGTATAGCCTTTAAAAAGTAGATAGCCTTTGAATCCATTCGTCCGTTTCCGGCGCGTGTCAATTTTTTGAAAAGGGCACGAGGAGTAGAATTGTTAACGTAGCGAATTTTGCAAGACCATTTCCCAGAGAATTGTCGACGATAGTAACATTTTCTGCATAAACAAAGATAAACTCCGGACGAGGGTGGATAAAGTGTTTTGAACACTGTTTCGCCGATGCAGGTCAGCTCATGACCGTGAAACGATTATCTTCGGTTTGAATTTTTGTTAAGTTGACGGAATTCTGGTGCTGCATGCTCGTGCACAGCACATTGCACCGTCCTAGTGCTGATAAAACTGTTTAATTACAACGACCTAATTAACATAATAAGATTGGTATAATAAAGGAAATAGGATTCTCCTCATTTTTCTCATTAATTTTTCTCAAAGGTTCTTCTTACAAACGTTTTTTATTCATTTATTTTTTATTTTGCCTTTAAGGTGATTCGATGGAGGCCACTTTTTGTGTCAGAGCGACGTGCGATATATCGCATCGATTTGTTCCATAATTTCAGCTACTTGTCATTTTTTTCGAATTTTGAGATCGCACTTCTGTTGTCATAAGACTGAAGATTTCATGTACCAAATTTGACAAAGAAATTAAACGTAATGAAGGCGTGGTTTTTTTTAGAGGAAAAATATGGCATTCGATACTGATATCGAAACTTCACTCGAATGCGATATTTTTCCTCTAAAAAAACCACGCCTTTATTACGTTGAATTTCTTCGTCAACTTTGGTACATGAGTTCTTCAGTCTCATGACAATAGAAGTGCGATCTCAAAATTTGAAGCAAATGACAAGTAGCTGAAATTATGGAGCTAATCGATGCGATATATCGCACGTCGCTTTGACACAAAAAATGGCCTCCATCGAATCACCTTAATTTCAGCAACTTGAAAGTGAAAAATTGGAGGCGCTTCCGCTTTACAAAGATTGGACCGAGTTGACAGTAACGTGTAAGCGCCTTGATGCAATTAGACGTGTCCTGCGGATGTGCGTGTCGCATGCTCAAAATTGAAGGCGCTTTCGCTTTTTTCACCTCTTCAGAAAGGCACGGATATTGTCGTCAGCTATAGCACCTGAGTAAGAGAGTACTTATGTTGAAACATTAATGTCATTTTGATCGTTTTACTACAAAAAAAAAAAAAAAAAAGTACCACCCTCTAATTAGTCGACGAATTTTAGGCTTTCATGAATTTTCTGAT
Organism: Bemisia tabaci; assembly: GCF_001854935.1. NCBI lineage: Eukaryota > Metazoa > Arthropoda > Insecta > Hemiptera > Aleyrodidae > Bemisia > Bemisia tabaci. Next base: position 4,931,337 of record NW_017547177.1, read on the forward strand.
TTTTAACTTAAGAAATAATTTCTGAACAAAATGTGGATATTTTCACTGAGCATTGCCCGTTGTCTGTTAATTCCATTTATCTCTCTCTCGATAAAACGAACTTCTATTGATTATTTTTGTTTACTTGGATACCAGGATTACCAGGTTTGAAAATAAAAAAAAAAAAAAAAAAAAAAAAAAAAAAAAAAAACTCGAACATTTTTATTGAAAAATCCTTAAATAAGTTTGAAAAAATTAATTATGACTCACGTAGCCTGTGAATTTTTATTGGTTTTCGTCTTGATAATTCTAAGTTTCAGTAAGAATCTCGAGAAATATTCGCCGGGAAGCGATCGAGACATTTGTCGATTAGCGTATGGATTGCAGATAAAATTGAAGATCGACCGGTTGGCGTAATTTTCAGACTTGAGATGGGCCAGTCCGCGGACTGGACTAAGAAATTGGCCATTCTGGAGACGAGGCAATTTTTCCAACGCGACGGCGTAACACAGTTAAGCTGATTCTCGTATAAAAGGTGTCCGATTGAACGGAAAAGTCCGCGCTAGTCTACAAGCGCAAGTTTTGAAGTGCATAACGGCGGATAAAGAAAGAATGCAGAGAGGAGAACTTGACTTAGATAAACTGAACTTCACTTCATAAGAACCCAAAGTTTCAATTTCAATTAATTTCCCGCTTAAGTGAGTTCATCGTAGTGATCCGTGGTATGGACCAACCATAAGTTTCAGTGATTAAAAGTTTGCTCCCTGAAGTGGAAACATATAAGTGGGTCGCATCGATTGAAGTTCAGTTCATTTAACTGGGTTAGTGGTGAACAAAAAATAACAAAAAAAAAAACCTCCGAGTTTGCCCTATTTTCCTCTGCCGTTTCGCAGCATTATTTCCGCGATTGGTTGACATAAAAAGGTATAAACAAAACACATACGACAAAATTCAGCTCTATTTTTCGGTATTTTACCATGGTTTCCAGTTCACCGCCGCGCCATGCCGGCAACCATGTTTCTTGCATCGATAAGCTTTTTACACACAGAAAAATAAATCAGACTCGAAAAAGGAAAATCGTCCTTGCCGCAAAAGAGTGGAGTGACATAACACATTATGAAATTTCATTACCTCAACAATAATTTTTCTTGTCTACTTTTTAGTCCGACGAGGAAGAGAGTACTGAAAATGTATTTTCCTAATCACTCTAAAAAATGGTTATCATAACAAGGAAAAATTATTGTTGAGATAATGACATTTTACTTTGGGTTAATATACCATTTTACTCTCTTCTCGTCGCTCCCCAGACGAAAGAATGTAACCCTATTTCAAGGTTGCAAAATTGAATGAAATAATTCAATTTTTTGCAATTTTCGTCCAATTTTTTTTTTATTTTTGCATGAGAAGAAATGCTTATTATGCATAAAATAAGCCCGATTTGCATACAACCTTGTTTTTTGCATATAATTTTTCCCAATTTTACCGATTTGCATATAAATGCTTGCACACTGCTTGTTTGTATGCTACTGTATGGCGTTGCCACGGATTTGCTCTCTTACAGGATGTTAAAATCCAGGGGTTCATGCGGAGAAAAATAAATTCTTATCATAGGGGAAATTGTCTTTGTCACAACGCCGGGGAAATTTCGGGATGAAACCCGGTATGCGGTTCGGGAAAATTTTCGGTTGGAAGAGCCCAAGATGCTCTTTGGAAAAATGCAATTTACGGGAAGGAATTTGGCACGTTCTTTCGTAAGGGAAACGGCGTTGCGACAAAGACAATTTCCCGTGATAAGAATTTATTTTTCTCCGCGTGCACCCCTGGAATTCAACATCCTGCAAGAGAGCAAATCCGTGGCGCTATACAGTAGCATACAAATAAGCATTGTGGACTGTAAGATATGATGTGAAAACTGCGCAAATAAATATCGAAGCGACGCGCAAAAGCGGGATCACGCTAGAAAATACGACCGCCAATGAAGTTAAAGCGTGAGCCGATGATAGTGAAACGTCAGACGGCTCTCATCAGCGTAATGCAACCACCGAACATGATCGTGAACTTGACTTGGAAACGACCGCATCCATAACAGTATTGTATATCCGCGCCCTCCAACCCGCAGTCACACTCGCTCATCCCATTGATTTGTCCCCGCTGCCAACGCATGTGCCTCATCCGAGTACAGAGTTGCCGATTTTTGAAAAAAAACTGACCCTTCGACTGTATGTATTATGTACACTGGCAAAAAAACCACATTGGATCTAGAGTCCAGACTCTTGAAAACATTGACAAGAAAAAATACTCTTGATTCAATCAGATGTAAGCTTAAATCAAAAGGAAATCCACTCAAATTAAGAGGCTGGGTTCTTTCTGGGAGTATTTTTTCTTGTCGATGTTTTTAAGAGTCTGGACTCTTGATCCAATGTGTTTTTTTCCAGTGATAGATTCCTTTTGCTCGGGAGCAGTTATCGGAGTATTTTTGAGAAACCGAGTTTCAATAGTTAAGTTAGACTATTATGAAAACAGGGTGGTCTCGCACTTAATAAAACAAAAATAAAACAAAAATTCACTAATTTTGAAATTTTCCAAGATTTCGATGACAAATTCTCAGATTGTGAAATGCGGTTCAAATTCCGAAAGAGAACATTTGGTGTTTCCACAAGAAATCCCATGAGGGACACATGTTTTTTCACGGATTCCATGATATTTTTTCAGGTAGTGCCAAAAGAAGAATACCAGATGGTTTCCTCATGTTCTCGGTCCGCCGAGATGCGAGACAACCGGCTTCGGAAAGTCTTAATAAAGTTTCTAAAATTGACTATCATCACCATTGAAAAAACTTATAATTCCAAGCTTGAACAGTAATTTTCCATGTCGGTTGCTTGAGCCTGAGCAAAAATTACAAAAACATCACCTGTAAACCCAACGAAAAAACTTATCTTCATTTCAAAGCGAAGTAGAGTGAGATCCGGCGGAAATTACGTTTGTAGCGAAACAAAGGTGAATGTTGGAATTCTCTGGACACAAATTGGTCGTTTTTTTCATTTCAAGGCATACCGAGGGGACGGGATATTTTTTTCTTTCTCGGTGTGCCACGAGTGACTATATTCCTCGAAAGAAAAACACATCTAAGATAGAGAACACTCAACGCGGAATCTAGGATCTTATTTCATTTACGCGATGAAAGCATTCTCAAAGTTATGCACTTGAAACGAGATGGAGCTAGCAAAATGCGCCTTCCAGCATTGGCAAATATTACCAAGTGTAGCGGCAAGACTAGGCCCAGATTGAAGATTGTAGTGTGAGCTGAGGAATTACGCAAAATTTTGCTACATACAAAAGAAAGAGACATGTTGAGCCGAAAATCTCTTCACGAGCTCACTAAAACCCTCTTAGCCCCGCCCGAAAGTCTGTTCCTCTTCTTTTCCGAGAGGCTTAATTTGACTCTCAACTCTGCCGTGCTAAAGAAAAACGCCGTATACACCTTAAGGCGTTGCCAAATTACCCCTGGCAAATCACTACTTTTCAGGAAAATTTTGGAATATTTGTCAACCAATTTCTCGGATAATTTAGTTCGCAATTTTGTCTGAGGATTCTGAAAATTTAAAGGAAAACTAGTCATAACTCTCGAAAAAAATCTGGCAACTCTCAAATGTTCATACGGCGTTCTTCCTTAGCACGGCAGAACTCTTCTCCTTTATTGAAATGTACATGGATGGTGAAACTACCAGACCACGTATCTCGTTTCGGTGTTTAAAAATATCTCTCCTCCCATTTTATTTTTTGAAAAGAGAACGAATAAATACCATTCCTCGAAATTTTCATTGAGTTTACTTCATGCAGGGAAGAATCATAAGGGTGAAAAATCACAGAAGTTTTCAAGAACTTACATTCAGTAGTTTTCAATTTAAAAAGTAAAGTATGACAAGAAGTCTACAACATGGCAAATCCAGATACGTGGTTTGGTAGTTTCACCGTCGAATGCAATTTCACTTCCGCTACGTTAAAGTAGTTATCTTTAGGATGAACCTGAGTGCACTTCAAACACGGAATAGCCTACGGGAATTCGTGGGCTGGAAGGTGATTAGCACGCACGCAAATACGCCTTCACTTTTCCGAATATGCAATTTCACTTCCGCCACGTTAAAATAGCTGTATCTTTAGGATAAACCTCACATCAAGGGCAGAAATTCTTTCATCGGGAGCTGACTTGCGAGCACTTGAATGCGCCTTCGATTGATCGTTTATGCAATTTCACTCCTGTCACGTTAAAATAGTTGTATCTTGAGAACGAACCTAAGAGCGTCGAGTTAATCGACGCAATGGAGAGACATCTTTTACCAGGGTTAATATCCTCGTCGAGTTGTTACAATTTGACTCCTCACTTGATCAACATGGGTGCAGATCTACAAAAAAACCGATACGGCCTGTAAAATAGTGATAATGTTGACAGTTCCTTTCGAATCTGCGGCGAAAAAGAGGAAGAGGAAAAGTAGGAAAAAGAGGAAGAAGATACAGAGGACGCGGCGGCAGAATTACAAAAAGAAGAAGAGAAGAAAAGGAAGTAAAAAAGAGGAAGAGTATAAGAAGGAAGAAATAATGTGACAAAACAATTTATTTCGTATACATACTTCGTCTTTACTTCTCTTTCTCCTTTTTATTTGTCTTCTTCTCCTCCTTTTACTTCTCCCTCTCCTGCTTTTTTTATATGTCCCTCTCTTTTTATTCAGCTCCTTATCTTTCTAGTTCTTTCCTTTTATTTTTGGTATTCGTCTTCTTCTTCTCCTTTTACTTCTCCCTTTCCTTCTCCCATCTATTTTTCTTCTTTTTCTTACCTTCCCCTCTCTTTTACCTTCTGGTTCCTTCTTTTCCAGGGTGTCTGGCTTTTTTTTTTCATTTTGGGAAGGGAAATCTTGATGAAATCCTGATTTTAACTGATTTTTGACCGCTAAACACTGGTTTTAAAATTTTTCCAAATCCTGATCAAATCCTGATTTTTTTGGGAGAAAAATTAAAATTTCAGCATGAGCATATGCGAAAGCATAAAAAAATCCGATCGGACGGCCTACTTTTCTCAAATCCTGATTTTACGACCAATTTTTCCTCAAATCCTGATAGAATCGGTAAAATCCTGATGCTAGACACCCAATTGGACGTATTTCTATCAAACGGAACTATGTGCATTAAGACATGAGTCCTGAGACCCATAAGAATACATGCATAACAGGGCTCACGTCATATTGCACATAGTTCCGTTTGATAGAAATAGTCCTATTTTCCTTCTTTCTCCTCCTCCATTCCTCCTGTCACTCTTCCAACTACCGGATAACTCCCACGACGCGACGCGCCGCGACGCGACGCATCTCCTCTCGACGTGGCGACGCTGGAGAGCGTGGCGCCGGTGGCGTCTCGCCGCGGCAACTCACGGAGAAGTGCAAAGCCGCGTGCAAGATAAGGCATTCCGCCGGTTTCATTCCGCTTTTCTTTCCTCTTTTCCCGCCGACGCGACGTCGCGTCGGCTGCGCCGCGCAATTGAAGTTGGGTCGCTTCGACGATGCGCAGAGCCGGGCGGAAACGAATAGTGGCCTTTTTAACGGCCGCGGAGGAGTTTTCCTCGTTCAACGGTCCCCGGACGTGCGTGCGAGCGTGCTTTCCTTGGACCCATGTTTGTCGCACAACTCGCTTGAAAAGCCTCGTTTGCCGATCGCTTCGTGCCGCTTGAATCACGCGCGCTTCCCGGTGAAAATGAGCTGCCTGCCACTCATCACTTACAGTCGTGTCATAAGTAACAAACCTGTGGGAAGAGCACAGTCGCGAGAATTGACTATCGATGTTATCTCATTTAAAGGTATGGTAAGGAATCGATTATTATGGTGATCGTTGCGAATGTCCAGATAATCGATCTTTTTCATGGCTTTGCATGGCTTGTCCATCGATAAATTGCAAAGCACGCCACGAAACTGGTAGAGCGACTAAACGTTATGAGGATTATTTCGTCGCCTACCTGACATAAGGGCGTAACTGCACTATGCAATTAACCCTGTCTTCCATACGTTCCAATGCTTTTCCGGGCTCATCTCAATTAACGCTTTTATGTCAGCCGAGCGACGATTTGATGAATCAGAGAGAAGGAACCGTTCCCTGTTATTTCTTAAGGACTTCGTTCTTCGTTACAATTGCAACAGGAAATGCTTAGCCTGAAAAGGTTGATCTTTCAGTTTTAATAAATTATGAACTAAATTAGCATATAATCTGCGAATTATTTGAAAGTTGAAAACTGACGAATAATACCTCTTTCAGAGAAATTTTATTTTGGTACACGGCCTATTTCTGCGGTATCGAGTAACCTTTGGTTTAGTAAACTTGGTTAAAAGCTCCGAGGTTTCGTCTTGTTAACATTTCAGTAAATTTTTAGGAGCACACTTTTTCCTCTCCCTTTTTACCCTCCTTTCCTCCCGTTTCTCTTATTTTGCCCCCTTTTTTGGCTCGAAGGGAGGGAGTGCTCCCCCCACCGGATCCACCACTAGTTACCGATGGCTGTATGCATTTTCCGCACAGAATCTGGGATTTTGACGGGATAGGGTTGTCGCCTCGCAGACACGGGAAAAACGACAACCCCTCGCTTCCGTTCGAACTAACCGACGATTCAATGCTACTGCGTTGTATCAGAGCTAAACACTTCCTGGACGCGAGCGAGGAGCACCTCCGGGACCTGCGAATCATTAATATCCCCTTATCAGTCCGAGAAAACGAGGCGGAACGCCATGGATCTCGGTCGGTCGCACCATCAAAGCTTTCAACTTGATACGCGAAAAGTTCAACGGGTTTTCTTCCTCACACCGCACAGTGGATCAAGTGGATCGCATTTTGCAAAAAGGAACCACGAGCATTGCAATGTTGCTAAGACTGTGCAACTTATTTGGTCTTGGAAAAAAACCTGATTATCCATTGACAGTTTCTATTTTACTCGCTGAAAACTGTGAATCTAAGACAAAAATTACCATGTAAATTTCGTATTTTTTCATGATTTCAGTTATTTTTCTGCGAAAGATGAATTTGCACAATCTTAGCATCATTGCAATGCTTCTGGTTCCTTTTTGCAAAATGCAATCCAAGTCAGCCCTGCCGTGCTCAGTAAAAGCACCGTATGAGCACTCGAATACTGCCAAACCTGGCAGAAAATATCCATTTTTGAGGAAAGTTATGAATATTTTTCCTTGAAATGTTCAAATTTTTAGGATCGAATTACGAAGAAGATCTTCTGAAAAATCTGAAGAGAAATATTCGCACAGAAAATTCGTGATTTGTCGAAGGAAATTTGGAAACTCATGATGGCGCATACGGCGTTTTCCTTTGGTGCGGCAGTGCGCACCACGCGGTGTGAGCTCGATGTTGAAGAAACCTATGGAACACGAGAATTGACATGTCAGGAGCACTTTCAGACTGGTGTGTCAATAGGGTGTCTACTAAAATTTATTTTGGATTTTCCTGATATTCTAAAACACATTTTCTGATTTTTTCCTCGAATTAACTGACACTCGTTTCACTGAACGAACCACAACACATGAGCATAATGAACTTCATCGAATGCTTCACTGTTGCATGTGCTTAACTACGCTTGCGTGGAAAATGCTAGAATTTCCTGCCTGATTCATGACCGATTTTCCTGTTTTTTCCTGATACCATAAAACTTCCTGATACAATCCGTTTTGTCCTGTTATTGCTCAAAATAGACACCCTGATAAAAAAGCAAAATTGATGTCTAAAATCAAAAAAACGTAACTGCCATCGTGATGATGTAAATCGCTGACCATGTTCTATTTTTTCAAGAAAATCTCGCATTTAAAAAGAAGAAATTGACCAACGTCTGAATGGTCGCATGACGTTTTTCCCCGGTATGGTATCATCTATTGGACGTATTTCTATCAAACGGAACTATGTGCATTATGACGTGAGCCCTGTCATGCACATATTCTTATGGGTCTCAGGGCTCATGTCTTAATGCACATAGTTCCGTTTGACAGAAATACGTCCTATTGTGCTTCCGACACCATTCAGACACTACCGAATTTTCCTCGTTATTCTAGGGGAAGTCTTTCGAATTATTTCTGAGATGCAATATTCGTGGATTCGGGTACTTCATAATAAGAATACTGCGAGATCGCCAAACTGCACAAAAATTAAGACAAATTCCCACCTAATCTTGATCGAGTGATAAACCATTGACAAACAGTGTTTGAGGCCCTTACTATGATTGCTGTCTCGTCAAAAATTGTTTTCGTCTCCTCTCTTTCCACTTCATTCTCTCACGAACGAGCTGACATAGTACATCACCATTATTTTCTCAATTCGTCGTTCGTGGTTCAACCTCCAGAGTTTCGGAGGCATGCAGTAATTCAGGCAGTGGTAACATGAAAAAATGATTTTTCAATGTTTAATTAATTTCAGTTGGAGGTCGAATGTATTTGTTTTAAGCAACTCAGCCACAACTCGAATTTAGGTTGATGATCCAGCGATAAATAATATGCATGAAGCTGGAAAAATTCTGGTGTTAGATGCGTGACACAGCAATTTTTTGCTCAGGCTGAAAAAATTTTCCTGTCATTTCTCAGTGCGCTTGTACTGCGTCAGTCCGCCTTGTAGTAGCACCGAGACGCAACTAAACATGTTTTGCTCGTGTAGTGAGCACTTTTCTGTTTCAAAAATTCTGTCTCTTACAATTTCGTGATGTGCAAAAGCCTAATTAGGCTTCTCGTCTCTTGCCAGTTTCTCTTTCTTGTTATTCCGGATGTTCCTCCTTCTAATCCAGTAAGTGCAGCTTGACTATGTTCGTCATTTCTCAGATCGGAGATTTTCTCAGATTTTTTAACGAGTGAGAGTTTCAAATATGCAGATAGAATCTCATAAAAAAAAAATATTTGATCAACTCACGATGTTTTCTGTGTTTTGATAGCACTGTAACATCCATCGAAAAATTGTTTGATGCTTCATTAACTGAAGAATATTCCAAATTTCGACAGTAGAAACTGATGTGAACAATAACATCGTCAAATCTAAGAAAAATTGGTAATTTAATCAAAGTCTCCTCTTGATGTCCTGAGATGTCTAAACACCGAAAAATCTTCTTAAAAAGCATGCAGACTTTGATAAGTCGTCAACGCTTTTAAATCTGTTAATAGAAAGTTGACAAAACCCCTGATTTGACATTTGGATCGTGTCGTACGAAAACTGCTGATCTCTATTTTCCCGGTTTTGAGTTTGTTTGCGTACATATTATTTTTCGAGGTTGCACACAATCATATAAGTTACACTGGAAAAAAAAAACACATTGGATCTAGAGTCCAGACTCTTAAAAACATCGACAAGAAAAAATACTCTTGATTCAATCAGATTTAAGCTTAAACCAAGAACCAAGCCTCTTAATTTGAGCGGATTTCCTTTTGATTGACGCTTAAATCTGATTGAATCAAGAGTCCTTTTTCTTGTCAATGTTTTCAAGAGTCTGGACTCTAGATCCAATGTGCTTTTTTTCCAGTGTACGTAGAAACTCGCTTTAAGGCTGCTATAATCCAGAAACGAGTCCTCAAACGACCTCCATGAACGCACCCGCACGATTAAGATCGATTGGTTCGAAGCTGGAAAAATGGACATTGGCAGTTTCCGCGCGACGCGATTCAATAGGTCTCCACAATTAAAATGAACATTTCCGCACGTCAGACGTTATCCATTTTTCAGAACACTCCTGAGTTTGTGGCAAACCGAAGGAAAATGTTGGACTTGGTGCTCAACGACAAATGCAAAAAGCTGAATCACCTCAGCAGAGAATTCAAGAAGGTTCATGTTCTGCATGGATTCGCAAAGCCCCGGAAGTACTTGCGATCGCTGCCACAAAAAAGGGAATGGTTTGCTGCGAAGTCGGTCGCCAACCAAGCTTGCAATGAGACGCTTCTCCTATTCACCAAACTCCCCGACGAGGAGAGAACCGCTTGCGACGGCGCGTTTCAGCCCATGTGTCGACTTATTTCCAAAGAAAAGGGGTAAATGTTCTTCCATCAGCTTATATTCGATACTCGTTATTCGGGTTGGGCTGTCTCGACAAGGCGCGTTCGGACAGCGGCCCCTCAAGCTGCACGGCGGATTTCATAAGCTCAGTGCCAGTGGCGTGGCGTGCAGATTGCGATATATCGATTGTTATGCCGTTTAAACCTATTGCAAAGCCTCGATGCAAAGAATCGATTATTAAGGTGCTCGCTGCGAACACCCTATTTATCGATCCTTTTCCATGGGTTTAAATGGCATAACAATCAATATATCGTAATTCACGCCACGCCACTGATCAGTGCAATCAGCGCTAGCCGCGTGCAACGATTTTTTCGTTTTTCGGAGAGGAAAACTTCTCCGCGTGCAGCAATTTGGAGAAACTGATCAAACGACAATAGAGAAGAGAGCCGTAATTGCAAAAACAAGCGGGAAAGCTCTAATACGTCGGTATTAGAGAAGCGCTCAGCGGTGAGCGCAATTTTAATGAGTCCCAGATTTAATTTACTACCTATTAACTGAGTATGTTAAAATTTGCAATAATTAAAACATCTAAAATTGTGCTTCCTCCCCCCCCCCAAAAAAAAAATCCAAGATCCATAAGAAAAATAATGATCCATTACTTAAGTACCGAAATATTAATACATAAAAAATCCTCGATTTCTCATAAAAACAGAGAAAACTATTACGGCTCCAAAAAAATAACTTTTCTAGATCATTTGAAGAAAATGTATCAAAGATGAACGTATCACTTAACGAGGCCAAATTAATTGTTTTAATGATGCCCTAATTGGACACGTAAAAAATATTATAGGTAAATAAATGAACGAAATATAAATATTAATAGGTAAATGATGAGACAATAAACGAAATCAATCAACTGCAACTGATTGTGAGTACTGAAGGTAACTTTTCGCGAATCGAAGGCACCATGTGTCCGCTAGGTTGCAGCACACTACGCTAAAACCTTCTAATGACTCATGATCAGACACAACCTTTCCTATGTTTATTGTTTATGCTCTATGATACTCTGTCTTCGTGATAACAGGATTTCATACAATACAATAATCTAATACGTAATTACGTAAATAGAGAAAGAGAATTCTTGCAATACCAGAATTATAACCAGGGTAAACGGAAATTACATTCATTTTTTCCTCCTCATATTATGTTGAGCCTTAGTGAAAAATCTTTCCCACTTTCCTTCCGCAGTTTTCCTTCTGACAGCAAATTGTTAATCATGTTCTCCTGAAATCCTTGCTTTCATTTAGTAGATTCGGAATTTCTCATAAATTTTAGGAATTTAAATGCGTTTACAGAAATTTCTGGCCAACCAAAGGCAGAAGTTGCCTCTACGCCTTAATTTATAAAGGTAACTTACGTTCTGTGTAATTAATAAACCATGCTGGCCCAAATATCTGAAACCCTCTACTGTGATAACATTCGAATCAGTCACTGTTACAGGGACAGTAATATCTTCAATGTAATCTATAGGGATATTGTAGGTATAGGTATATCGTAACAAGTCAACAGTGAAACTAGCAGACCATGTATCTCGTTTGCGGTGCTTAAAAATCTCCGCTCCCATTTTATTCTTTTGACAGAGAACAAATCATTTTTCCTCCTTGGTTTTCACAGAGTTTTCTTTGCACAGAGAAGAAAAATTGCAGAAGTTTTTATAAATTGATGTTGGTTGGTTTTCCGTGTAAAGAAGAAAGTATGAAAGGAAGTCTACAACGTCGCAAACCGAGATACGGGGTCTGGTAATTCCACCGTCCAACTGTATTTTACAGAAATTACATTGTGAGTATGGAGCTGATCACTAGAATTACTATGCATAGATATGTACCTAGGATAAGGGTGGTTGCAACAGTATTTGTCATGAATGGTCCATGACACCTGCAGAAAAGATCGGTGGTTCCTGAGTGATGATAAGAGGACTCGTAGGTTTCGTTGAAACGCATGATTCTCATATGTATCTGTAGAGGTATAGAGTTTTGGCCTGCTGAGGAGTTGAGTAAATTAGGAGCCATTGCTCATAAGCTGATAAAGTTAGGAGGAAACACGATGAAACTGTAGAACTTTTGATACTTTGAGAATGTAAACAAAGACTCAACCTCAAAAATCTTTCACAATAATATTGTGTACTCAATTTCCAAAAACTCTATGGTTCATGAATTTTTTAATCAAAGGTAAGTAAAAGTTCTCCAACTGGATGAGAGATGGCCGTAGTGATCATTCGACGAAATTCTCTCTGAGCCATTTTACCTATTCATGGAATCAAGTAAATGTAGGTCCCCGTTTATTAGACGATGCGACGCATGAAAAAATGCCAGGCGAAAGCAGTATCTTTTGTTATTGTAAGTCATAAAATCAGGTTGTAGGTAAGAAAACTTCCTCACACATGGAGGTGATGTAACTTTCAACCTCATCTCCTACATAGTCTGGTGGAACACTTATTATCGTCTTACGGTAAGTAATGGAGAAACCTTGTTTTATCGTCTCAAAGCGAGTCCTTAAGGAAGGTTATTTACCCTCTTTACTGAAAAGTAGACAACAGGCCAGTTGAAATTTTGCTCTCATTGAGCGTTCAAATGTCTGTGTTAGGTCTGCGGAGATAACACATAAGGTGTCTTGCAATGAATCTGACGGAACCAAATTCACCAGAGAGTGAATGAGTAAATGAGTCATGAAACCTAGAATTTTTAGTACAAATAAGAGGCTAACACATACCTTTGTTATGGAGCAATGTGAGAGGTAGAATGTAGCGGTTTCAGAGTAGAGTGTTATAAGGAAGATTTATGAAACTGTCGGTGCCGCAAAAAATCTTAGACTTTGAAAGTACACAATTTTCTGCTACTTCAGATATCTCAGATTTTTTGACACCTAGTTAAACTCAATAATTAGAAGTTGTGAACTGACAGGGATGTGATGACGACATCGCTTTGAGAATAACAGATATTCTATGATCAAGGATACACTCGAGCGGTCCTTTTCATAATTTGCAGCGATGAGGTGGTGACAATTACGAAGGTACAAATCCCTGCGCTTGAGCTGCGCAAAATGCTCCAGTCGTTTATCTATGCTATTCAGCATAAAAATGCAAACCGTGTTGTAATTGGTGCTTGAGAACAACTGTGGTACACTAGTATAATGAAGCATTTTGCATGTATCGCAAATGGCAGATCTCCTACCTGACATACTTTAATTAACCCAAAAACACTAAAACAGTCTCTGAGGTAGCATGATAATTGGTCAAATAATTTCACAGCATTATACTTCAGAAACTTTCACAAACTTCACGAGGTGGGCAGAACGAGTCTGAAGACAAGACACGACATACGTTGAATAATTCCAAAATATTATGCTTCAAATTTCAGACAATTTCACAATCTTAAATTTCACAACACAATCTTAAACGAGGCGGATGGATTATGGAATTAATTATGGATGGAGGGAGATGGACGAAATATGAAAACACAAAGGAGTAAGCGAGACGCGAGAAGCAAATACGGGAGAGTAGTGTCATCTGAATCTGAATCGCGGCTATGTACCTACAGAAAATGAACATTGATCTTATTAAGCCAGAAGAGGGCCAAAGACGCCAAAACTCATGAACCAATCAGAGAAGGGCAAAAGGATGGCAATACTCTCCAGTACCTAGGTCAAAGACACATAACCTAGATGTAGGCGAATTCTACTAAGGTCTCCGAATAAGGTTATCACCGGTGGAAAAGTTTTCGGAAAACAGAACGCGAATCTTGAACTTTCAGAAGTAATTATAAGATAACTATAAACCGCATAGCAAAGAGAGTTTTAGGACTGTTATTTATTTCTTACGCTAATTTGCATTTAATCGTATTCACAGAGGCATAATGAGGTAATCAAAAAAAAAAAAAGTAAAAATGGCGTTTCGTGCATCGATGAGTTGGTGCGCCATTTGATCGCTTGAGCGCACTAGTATACTAGAGCTCTAGTGGCAGGTCGAAATCAAAAAGCGCCGCCTATCGGCTGAGCGCTTAATAGAGTTTAGAGAAAATGGGCTAAATAGCACAGTATAGCGTCTGACCTGAAAATTGTATTGAAAGGAGCCTCCGTTTTGTCAAATTGCCACCAATCGTCCGGGGGACTCAACGGGATCATTTGGATGATTAAAAATCGTCGAATTTTATTTCAACTGTCAACTCAAATTCATTTTCATGTTAGGCTAGTTCTAAGAAAGACAGCTGTAAGTGAGATATCTTGTGCATGCTTCAATGGATGCGTTTTAGATTTACACCGACGATTATAGACACCGAAGGTTATAGAAATTGGCAGAAAAAGGCACCATTCTGCTTAAAATTATTGCTCTTATTGGCTCCCTGACGAAATAATGCTCCTTACCGTTGTTTTGCCTGAAGCAACGTCAATTTTTGTGCACTTCCAGCTTTCTTACATGTTTCTTATTCACACAAACATGACGAATTGTGCTGTTTTAGCCGTTTTAGTGATTTCATCTAAAGCTCTAAAGCGAGTAGTATATCTTTGCTTAGTGCTAATCGTGCTCACTTCCTCCTTTCTATATAATATCATGCCGTGACGTGTAAGATAAAAACTCATACCTATTTTATTCGATAAAATAAACCCGATTCTTCTACCTTCTTCCATTCGACAGTTATGGTCGAAAACAGCGTCTCTCCGATCGCGACATTGTAAATTTTCGCTAACGTTTTACGTTTATAAAAGAGAGTCAACCAACAGTTCTCCTCAAAATGTTCTTTGAATTTTTTTCTCAAATTCTAACATACTCACGAAAAATTCTAAGTACATATTTTGGTTGATTTTCTCTTAAAAACATTGAACGTAGTATGAATTATTAAACATTGCAATGCAGATACGCATTTTTCGTCTTCAGCCGCCGATGTTGATTTATTCTACAATTTTTCAAAATGGTCGGAGGGATGAAAAGAGAGAGCGCGATTGAGAAAAACCAGATATTCTAAAGGAGTCTGGCCTGAAAAATAGGTTATCATTTTTATTGTGCTTGAATTAGTTAGAATTCCCGAAAAATTGGCATAGCTAGAAGAGAATACTTGAAATTAATATTTTAAACTTTGTTGTTTTAAAATTTTCAGCTGGGTATGCTCTGTCCTTTGGAGTGACGAGCTTGAGCCTTTTCCTCCAAAAAAACACGACTTTAAATATTGCGCGGAAAAGTCACTTGCGGTGGATGAAGCCTATCGCCAAAAATTGGAGCCAGAAGTTGGCGCTGGCAGCTCACCTGGTCACCAACGCTGGTATTCTCCAAGTAGAGGCAGCAAGAACTCAGACACGAGTAGTAGAAACTCTAAACGAAACCGCAAGAACGCTGAGGCCACCAACGAGAACGCCATTAACGGTCAAGAAAGCAGCAGGTCCTCTGATGATGAGAGCGAGCCACTTACGAAAAGCTCCAGTTTAATAAAACAGTACAGTGCAGATAGCAAAAATAGCCAATGGAGCAAAATCAGTAGTGGCAGGGACAGCCAGAGGAGCACGAGCAGTAATGGAGGGGATAACCAGAGGAGTACAAGCAGTAATAACAAGAGTATCCAGAGGAGTAAAGGCGAGAAGAAGGAGTATATTGAAGCCATAAAGCGTGCTGCTATTGCTGCGAATACTGTTTTTCTGAAACCCTCGATAGAAAAAGGTGGAGGAGCACACGGAATGAAAAGTAAAGCAGAGATGGCCAAAGACTGGGTGGCAAGTCATGGGAAAAAATTATGGGATAGAGGCAGAGAGGGTGTTTTAAAGACGGGCAAAACCTGGAAAGAAAATGGTGGAGGAGCCCACAGGATGAAAAATAAAGCAGAGATGGCCAAAGACTGGGTGGCAAGTCATGGGAAAAAGTTATGGGATAAAGGCAGAGAGGATGTTTTAAAGACAGGCAAAGCCTTGATAGAAAATGGAGGGGGAGCCCACAGAATGAAAAGTAAAGCAGGAAAGGTCACAGACTGGGTGGCAAGTCTTGGGAGAAAGTTTTGGGATACAAGCAGAAAGGATGTTTTAAAGACGGGCAACCCCGGCAACCGTCAAGAAGGAAGCAGGAGCTCTGATGGCGACGACACGGCATCTACCAAATACTACAGTTTCACAACACAGCACAGCGATGATAGCAGCAGTAGCCAGAGGAGCCAAAGTAGTAGTACAAATAGCCAGAGGAGCCAAAGTAGTAGTACAAATAGCCAGAGGAGCAAACGCAGTAATGGCAGAGAGAGCCAGAGGAGTAGAAGTCGAAAGAGGGAGAACTTTGAAGCAGAGAGGCAGGCTGTTGCTGTCGCTGCTGCTGCTTTTGCTGCAAGTGGTGCTCTTGATGATGCCAGGGTAAAGAAGGATGAGAAAACCGACAAAATTAGAAATAAACAAAAAATGGTCAAAGAGTGGATGGACAGTGATGGCAAACATTCCTGGGGTACAGGCGGAGAAAGTGATTTAAGGACGGGCTACAGCCACCAACATGACGTCAAGAGTCCTGTTAGGGACTCACCTAAGGTTAGGAACACGGGTAGGGCCAACAGCCCTAGCAGTTCCAACAGCCCTAGCAGTCCCAACCACGCCTTCTGCGGTATTTCTTTGACCGTTAAGTTAAACAAATACCATCCAGGGGATGTATCGATCAATCCATAGGGTTGTTGTAAGCGGATTACCCATATGGACCTATCCTGAAATGCTAAGTCAAGGAGCAGTAAATACATAAGTTGCCGTAAGTTCACTGATTGCAAAATATAAATCATAAGGCTTGTTTCAGACAATAAATTATACTTTACATTAAAGCCAAAATGTTCCGACATTTACGCCGTTAATTGTGGATGAGTTGCTACCGCCCCATCTCATAAGACTTCGTATTCAGCAACCTGCATTTCGATGGCTAATGAACACTAGCGCCTATTTGCGAACAGACGATTTTCCAGAACGAATAACTAACTTTGCCATTTTTGTAATTTTATGGTTAGATTTGCAATATTTTCATACATTACAGCCACAGCATAATTGCAGCGCTTCACTACAGAATTGGAAAAAAATTAAAATTAAAATCATCAGCTTGCGTATTTTTTACTGTAGAATGCGGTCAAGTCGCTAACTCATTTTTACCAAAATTGTCAGTAAGCTATATTGCTCGTTAGCCCTCGATTTGTGTTGAGTGGAAATCCTGCATCCAAAATGACTTAGCACGGTAGCATCTTAGTCAACAGTACAATTTCTGGGCAAAAAGCGTTGACCTCGAATTTCTAAAAGGGAAAGCATAGTCTTCATGAAAGGCAACCTTTTGAAAACTGTTTTTTACCCGTTTTTGAGCAAGAAATTTTCAAACCCGGAGAGTAACTAAGGATACTTTTTTTGGGACGAGATTTTTGCAGACAGTAATTTTATAGAAAAATCTTCAAAATCTCCTAACTCCAAAAAAATATTGAAAAGTTTCCCGCCTTAAATTGATTTTGTGATAAGCC
This sequence comes from Bemisia tabaci, assembly GCF_001854935.1. Classification (NCBI taxonomy): domain Eukaryota; kingdom Metazoa; phylum Arthropoda; class Insecta; order Hemiptera; family Aleyrodidae; genus Bemisia; species Bemisia tabaci. The sequence goes on from NW_017547177.1 coordinate 4,948,817, forward strand.
GCAATCAAATTATGCTTAAAACCTTAATATAATCGGTATTTTGTCTAAAAGTTTCTTAGTCTTCTCCTCCTCCCTCATTACTTTTCATTCTTGCTCTGACGAGCTAAAAAAGTTTAAATCAATATTATTTGCTGACGGTGAATTTTTTATTTCATCGTTCCTAGTCCAACCGTAGAGACTCGAAAAAGAGGCGCAGTGGTTACAAAAAATGGTTTTTCAATTCTTAATTAATTTAAGTCGGAGCCAAAATGTGCATCTAGCGATTCAGTCACAACTCCAATGGAGGTTGAGAGTTCAGCCTACATTAATCAGATACAGCCATTTCATCCGGTGCAGTAGGGCGATGCAGTACCCCAAAAATTAGGGTCCGATCAGAACTGGGCACAATTCATTTTTCCCGTGAATTTTTCTGGTAAACAACTCTTCTCTACTTTGCTCTCTACTTTTCAACCTCCTATTTTGAAGCTTTCTCTTTTTCCTTCATGGAATTTACGCAGTGAATAATATAAAGCTGGGAAAGTTCTGATAATGGGTACGCGACACTCTTATTTTTTGCTCCGGGTGAAAAAGTTTGCCCTCCCATTTCCTGTGCGCTCGTACTACGTCAGTTCGCTTCCACGTGGCACAGAGACGCAACCCAAAATGTTTTACTCTGGCAGTGAGCACTGTGCTGTTTCAGAAATTTTGTCTCTTACAATTTCGTGATGTGCAAAGGCCTTTTCAGCCTTCTAGTATCTTGTCAGATACTCTTCCTTGTTATTCCGGATGTTCTTCCTTTTAATCCAGTAAGTACAGCTTGACTATGTTCGTAATTTTTCAGATTGGAGATTTTCCCAGATTTATAACAAGTGAGAGTTTCAAACATGTAGATAAAAGATCCTTAACAAATACTGTGCGATCAATTTGTCATCTTTTCCCTGTTCTTAAAGCACTATGTTGGAATTTCTTGCCAACATGCGTTAAAAATTCAGCATAAAGCTGAAAATCTCAATACAGAGGGGAAAAAGCTCGTATGAGCACAGTTTTCCCTCAAAAAGATATGCTATCAAGATTGCTGTAGAGATGTATTGAGATTTTCAGCTTTATGCTGAATTTTTAACGCACGTTGGCGAAAAATTCCGACATACTGTCTTACGACCCGTGCGTCCACCGCAATCAGTTTGTGCACTGAATAAATCTGTACCGGAAAATTGTTTGATGCTTCATTGACTGCAGAATATCCAAAATTTTGATAGCAGTAAAAAACTTGCAAACAATTTTACACTGTCAAATTTCAGAGAAGTTGGTACTCTATCAAAGTCTCCTAACACTAAAAATCTCCATAAAAACATGCAGAATTTGATAAATCTTCGACGTTTTCAAATCGAAGGTTGACAAACTGCTAGATTTGACATTTTAATCGTGTCGTGTCTACTGCTAATCTCAATTTTCCCGGTTTAGAGTTTTTTCAAGTTTATACTACATTTCGCGGTAACGTGCAATCATAAAAGTTACGAAGAATAACTCGCTTTCAGACTGTTTTAATCCAAAAACCAGTCCGCATACGACTTCCATGCAGTGGCGTGGCGTGCTTCGCGATCTATCGATATTTTCCCATTTGAAGCTGTGGTAAATAATCGATTATTAAGGTGTTGGCTGCGAACACCCTGTTTGTCGATACTTTTCAATAGGTTTAAATGGCCGATCAATCGATGTATCGCAAAGCACGCCACGCCACTGCTTCCATGAACGCTACGCTTAAGATAGATTAGTCCGAAGCTGGATAAATGGGCATTATCTGTTTTCGCACGACGCGATTCAATAGGTCTGCGCATTTCAAACATTTCCGCACGTTAGACGTATCCGTTTTTCAGAACACTCCTCAGTTTGTGGCAAACCGAAGGAAAATGTTGGACTTGGTCGTCTACAACGACAAATGCAACGAGCTCAATCACCTCAGCAGAACAATGGAGACGGCACAAAGTTGGCATAAAATAATAAAACCCCGAAAGTACAGAAGAGCGCAATCGAAGCTAAGGGAATGGTACGCTGCTTTGTCGGTCGGTGATGAGGCTTGCAAGGAGGCGCTTTACTTATGGACCACACTTCCCGGTGACGAGATGGCCAAGTGTGCCGGCGCTGTTTCACCGATTTGTCAAAATTACCCGGAAACAGGGTAAATGGTTTTTTATCAGTTTGAAAATTACAACTCTTGTTCGAGTTTAAGTACCTGGATTAAGAAAGTATAGAAAAATCGGTGATTTCGGACGTTAGGTTTCATCGCCTCAAGGCGCTTTTAGAGACTTTCCATTGTTATAGCGGCGCTGGTGGAAGCTTTTGCTTAGTCCACCAGCTCCTTGATTGTTGAATCTTTATCGAATGACCTTGATCGATATATAGTATTGTTAAGATATGGATTTATCGATCAGAAGCATTCGATAACGATTCAACAATCGACCCGCTGGAAGAGGAATCCTGTCGAAGGGCCTGTACCAGTATATGGTAACGTTTACCTTTTTTCTGGCAGAATTGACTCTGAATGGACGCTATGTGAAATGCAGCACGAAGGACCGGAAAATTCTACCAATCTTTTTTTTCAATGATCTTGGTCTAAAATTTGAAAGAGGAGATTGGCAGCGAAATTTTGCCTGGAATTTTCCTTGTGGAGGGACGTTAGCCCTTTTGGGCCCCATTTGCTCTGATTCGTGTAGTGCATATGCTGAGTGTTGCTCGTGCCAACTTCCAACTATCATGAAAAAGTATTTGAAAATTGTATAATCCTTTATTTTTCCCTGATCTACCTGACATGTGGTCTTTCTTGACATTTGAGGATAAAAGGGATGGTTAGAGAGACAAAATTTGAAATAGCGCAAACGAACTAATGCTGTTGGAAAGGCCACTTGCCGTCACGCAACATTTGCTTTTCAAAACGTCAGTCATATTCTAGAAGGCTACGAGAGTGCTTTAAAAAAAATTTACCTGACATGTTTCTCACTTTTTCTGTCTTTAAAGTTCCCTGCCATTTTCAGCTTTTCCTGAGTGTAGCAACCTTGCATTCCTACCTTTTTTCTCAACTAGGATGATTATTGTGACAGTAGCAAAAAAAAAAAAAAAACAGACGACAGAAGTAAAAATTGTAATTTTCTTCGAGGTTTACAAACTAGACGATTTTCTAATTTTCAGAAAACATGTTCCAACTCAAGACTCAGTATTGACTTTATTCCAAGTAATCCTAAATACACTTGAAAATGCAAAGAGATGAGAGTGTTCCAATAGTTTATGCTAGAGTGCATGAGACTAGAGAACGTGTCTTACCGGTCATGTACACTTGCCCGCGCTTTGAAGAACGATTGAAGAGTAGCAGCTACTTGAAGTTTAGTGAATTTCTAACATTTGAATATTGTCAATTTTTCTTTAAAGCGCGAACGAGTAAGTTAGATGCTTTCTATTTTCATTAATTGATTTATAATTTTATGATCGTAGCATAAATTACTGGAACGCTCATCTTAATTCTTTTATTACATCATATATCATGGGAGATATTAATTTATCCCTATTTAATTCGATGAAATTAACCTTGTGCTTTTACCTGATTCAATTCGATGGTTAAAATCAAAAAGTGCGTAACTCCGATTGCGACGTTGTAAATTTTCGCACAAGTTTTATTTTTATACGAGAAAGTTCTTAAAATTTTCTATGAATTTTCTCCTCTCATTTCCAAATATTCACAGAAAATTCTAAGCAAATATATCGGTTGGTTTATCTTAAAAGTATTAAACGTTCTTGGTGATTATGAAACATTACAATGCACATAAGCATTGCTCGACAATGTAGATCGATATTGCCATCGATTTCGATTTTCGCAATTTTTCCTGCAAGTTTTCGAAACGGTCGAGGGGATGAAAAGAGAATGCAATGCTGCCGTACTAAGGAAGCAAGCCGTATGGGCCTCCACGCGTTGCCAAATTTCCTTGGGAAATCACGAATTTTCGGGAAAATTTGTGAATAATTTTCTTCCAACTTTTCAGATAAAGTTGCTTGCAATTTTATCTAAAATTCCTGAAAACTTCAAGGAAAAATATTCATAGCGCTCCTCAAAAATGGACCTTTTATTGAAGGAAATTTGGCAACTTTCGAATGTTCATACGGCGCACACTGGCGGGTAGTCACGCTTTTGCGGCAATAATTCCAAATTGTTGAAATGCTTAACACATGGGTAGTAGTAGTTTGGTATGATCACTTGATTATCGGAAATTATTTTTAAAGTTGTAAACACCAACCTCCCCCCCCCCTGCACAATTTTTGAGCAACTCGCACATGAAATGGACTGCAATAAGTAAATGATGTCGAAACTGTTCTGACTAATACTGTTAAAAATGTTTATAGGAACGAGAATAAGTAACTCATTGCCAAATTACAATTTTTTAAAACCATAAATTGTATAGGCATTGGAAGTGAGCCACTTTTTAAATTTTAACTCGAAGTATTTTCTTATTCACTGGAAAAAATAGTCGCTTGGATCTAGAGTCCAGACTCTTGAAAACAATGACAAGAAAAAATACTCTTGATCCAATCGGATTTTTGCTCGGATCAAAAAGAAATAATGGGAAATCAAAATTCGCTTAAATCAAGAGGATTGGTTCTCGATTGAAGCAAAAATCCGATTGAATCATGAGTATTTTTTCTTGTCATTGTTTTCAAGAGTCTGAACTCTAGATCCAAGTGACTTTTTTTCCAGTGTTCGATGCACTTGCTTCCATTTGCTTTTAAAGTGAGGAACAAATCGTTTTTTCAATTCTGCAATAACAAACGTTTTATGTCTGTCACTTAAAGTCTTGTGTTTGCTTTCAATAAACTTTACCCCAATATATTCTGCAAATGAAGCATTGCATAGATCCGCGTGCAATCGTAAACATCGAGCTTCTTTCGAAGGTATAAATCGCCGACTAAATGTCCGGTTTCTTGACCCATGACATGTCCACCACTTGGAGAAGTCATTGTTTTAAATGGTTTTTTGATTCCGTATCGTGTCCATATTCCTTATATTAGGTCAAAAATGAGATAAAATGTCATCGCTGAAAGAGTCTTATCAGAGCGATGCGACGTGCTGCAGTGCGACGCGCCGAATTTCTCATCTCCCAACTCGCACCTACGCTCACTAAAACCTCTCTAACGCTCAAACCTGCAGCTATCTGCAAAATCTTTTTTCACCATTCACTCTTCAGACTTTTACCAATGAGCCTATATAAGTCTCAAAGTGGAGCTCAGTGGAGCTTTTTTTTAAATGAAATCTAAAACAAACAAAACTCGAAATTTTCTCCACCCAGGTTCAAGTGTCAATATTGGCACGAATAAGAGATTTTTATGAGCATGTTAATATATGATTTTGTAGCTTAGACTACGCACTTACAGAGTATGATGTCGGTTTTTGAAAAAAAAAATCTTGCTATTGATTTATAGACGATGACCACTTCAGCACCAAAAGTAGTTATTTTCTTCGATGCCCGACAAGGGTCTGTTTGAAAATCATTGAAGGAGGAATAAATAAAATTGATACTACAACTTGATAGTCTGTAGCATAAGCTACAAAATCATCCAGATACTTTTGCTTTCTGGGTTGGAAAAAAATTTGTCCACCTCCTGAATTTTTTCCGCCCACCCGCCAGTGCGCTTCTCCTTAGCACGGCAGAATAGAAAACAACCCAGAATTAAAAAAGGAGTCAGGAACATGAGAACAACATGCAGAGGAAAAGCACGCTAGAATTGTGTTGTGTTTGAATTATCGACTTGAACAATTCGCATCGCTGCAAGAAAATACTTGAAAATCTTGTTGTTTTACATTTTTCAGCTGGATATGCGGTGTCTATTGGCATGACGCGGACCGCATTGATCCCCCGTTAGAGTTTCCTTTCAAATATTGTCTTCAAAAGTCACTTGAGGTGGATGCAGCCTTTCGCAAGGAAGAGGAGCCAGATGTTGGTGCTGGCAGATCACCTGGTCATCAACGCCGGAATTCTCCCAGTAGAGGCAGCAAGAACTCCGACATGAGTGGTAGAAACCGACAAGAAAGTAGCAGAAGCTCTGATAGCGAGGACAAGGCACCTATCAAAAGCTACAGTTTAATAACACAGTACAGCGATGATAGCAGCAGTAGCCAGAGGAGCCAAAGCAGTAGTAGTACAAATAGCCAGAGGAGCAAACGCAGTAATGGCAGAAAGAGCCAGAAGAGTAGAAGTCGAAAGAGGGAGAACTTCGAAGCAGAGAGGCAGGCTGTTGTTGTTGCTGCTGCTGCTGTTGCTGCGAGTGGTGCTCTAGACAATGCCAAGGTAAAGAAGGATGAGAAAGCCGACAAAATGAGAAATAAACAAAAAATGGTTCAAGACTGGACGGACAGTGATGGCGAAAAGTACTGGGGTACAGGCGGAGACGGTGATTTAAATACGGGCAACAGCCACCAGCATGACGTCAAGAGTCCTGTTAGGGACTCACCTAGGGTTAGAAAAAGGGGGAGGGCCACCAGCTCTCCTAACAGCAGTCCTAACCGCGCCTTCAACGGTAACTCTTTAAACGTCAAGTTAAACAAACACTATCCGGGGGATGTATCAATCGAGCCATAGGGTTGTTGTGAGCGGGTGACCCATAGAGACCTATCCTGCAATGCCAAGTCTAAGAGCAGTAAATCCATAGTTTACCGTAGGTCCAAAAAAAATAAAAATATAAATAGTTAGGCTTGTTTCAAAAGATAAGACGTATTTTGAATAGAAGCAAAAGTTGAAACTTTTATGCGCCGATGATTATGAGTGAAGTTGCGACAGCCTCATGAAACCCCTTGCATGAAACATAGTATGTTTTACTGCGTTTTACTGTAAGTTGGAAATTCTGCATTCTAACTGACTTACCATGGTACTATCTTGATCAACATCAAACTATCTATACGACGAGAGTTAACGTGGCATTTCTGAAGGGGTAAACATAGTTTTTGTGAAAGGCAAACTTTTGTAAACTAGTTTTTCACTCATTTTCGAGCAAGTAATTCTCAAAACCGGAGAGTACCTGAATCACTAAATACAAAAAGGGCACAAGTCCAAAAAACCAACTTGTTCAGGAGACACAAAAAACTGTTTATTTCGTGGTAAATATTTTTCGGAAAGTCGTTATGTAGTGATTCACCTATAATTTTCATTTATTTATTTATTTATTTATTTATCTATTTATTTATTTATCTATTTTTGAAGATGGTCTTTGGCGGAAAAGGCTAAAAGCTCAGAGCGATATCAACTCACTAATTCATCTGTCTTCAAATTATTATTCAGAGTGTAACTTTTGAATATTCATAAAATTTCATCGTCGTTTACTCACGTTTTCAGTTTTTTTTTATCGGTTCATGTACCTATTTTGGGGTTCTGTAGTTTGTGAATTTTTGTTTTCGAAAAGGAATTGAGTCCTAACCTGGTCCTGATCTGGACTCATCTAAAAAAACAGTTCTTCCTAAAAAACAAGTGCACATAACACTATGAAGAAATCTGGTTCCTTAGGGCCAATTCAATTCAAACCAAGTTCACTTAAATATTTCTTTCTTTCTTTCTTTTTTTCTTTTTAAGGGAACACTTTTGAAAATTCCGTTTGAAATTTAAAAAGAGAGACGCGATTGTGAGTGTTAAAATAACAGATGGTTCAATCCAGTCTTGCTGATCTCGAAGAGATCCCGGATGGAGCGGGACTAGATTGTCTGAGTGTTTCATGCCATCGTCCTCGACCATAGTCTATACCTCTATCTTACCATTCATAGTGTTCCATCTCTGTTTGATACATCAACGGATTCTAGCCCGTTTTTAGAGCTTACGTTATTATCATTATACTTTATTTTTAATTTAATATAGTTCATATGAAGTGTTAAAATACATTATCTTTCATTTATCCTTCATTCATTGATACTTTGTGACAGTCACAGTTCTCCTTTTGCCTCTACGTATAAATACAAGGCTCAAATTTTATTCTAGTTTGTACCGATAGGCCTTCGGACGAAGTTACTGTCTCGCTTCGTTCTTCCTTGTAAATATTAATAAAATATCTTTCTGGTTTAAAAAAAAAGAGGCTCAGATTGCTTCAATCATGACTATTCATATCTTCACTTCCTACCCCATTCCCGTAATTTCTCTTGTTGTAATTAGCATTAGACACTACGTAAAAATCAGTTAAATAGAACATTTTACCAAATTTTGAAGTGAAAAATTACGGGTATTTTTCAGAATTCCTCTGTTGTCTTCTAAAAAATTTGGGGGAGGGGCTGTCGTGCGTAATTCAAAATGGGAATAAAGAAAAAGTTGGTCTAAATGACGTCAGGATAATATTTGAACGTCTCTAATCGAAGAAATGAATTAATAGAGGTCTACTTGTCGTTTTTCTCGCTCAGAGATCCCAGATTTTCAAAAAATACAAGAGCTCTAATTCTTGAAAAGCCTGGGTTGAAATTTTTTGAGAGAGCTGAAGCAGGAAAGGGCGGGAAAAGACGTCATTTTTCGGCGCGCGGACAGGGATCCTATTGAAGGCTAAAAAGAGGCGTGGACGATGTGGAGTGATAAGGATAACTACGCAGCAATCGACTGTTACATTAAAGAGATACGTTTTTAATGAGGCACGCATTGAGCTCCAACAACGTCGCGCCACGCTCATGGCTCATCTGAAGCCACGGTTTCAGAGGACGCGCGCAACACGAAGTTGCCCGCGCAAGGTGTTTTGTACTAGATTCTGTGGTTTTAGTAAGGGGGTAGAAAAGAGAAAAAAATCGAAATTTTTCGATTTTTGGACTATTTGCATTTTTCTCTTTTGCCCACTCTCGTGGGTGAAATAAGACCATGCTTTTTTAAATTCTGAAAAGTACGTCAGGTGGGAGGGGCTTTTAAATTTGGGGAGGTCTAGGTACTGTAACGACTTGTTTCTATATATTTTTTTACTTATTTTGTAAAAGTCTGATTTTCTATAAACCACATTTTTTCACATAAAATGCCCCTCTTCTCAAGATCTACTAGGTCTTTTTTCGAGTTTAATGTTTGAATGATTTCAGGTAGTTTTCACTACACTTTTACACGGGTCTTTTTCAAAATTTTGATATCCATCATTTTTATGGGTTTCCAAAGTCAGAATTTTCTGGAAAATTTAAACCAAAGATTCAAAAAGGCATTCTATTTTTCCTGGAATTTCAATAAAACCTCGTGTTAACTTGATTTAAAGACGCTTTGGAATCTAACAAAAAAAAGTTTTTGAAAAAAAACCCAGTAGATCCTGAGAAAAGGGGCATCAAATATATGGGCCAGCATAGGCCTTCTCTGCCCCATTTAACCAGTCCGTTGCCATAGAAATTAGCGACGCGAATCGGCTTTTTAATGGCAAAAGGCGGGTATAGGATGTTCCGACTCGATCACCGCGCGGCCGACTTCTCGTCGCTGGCGCTCTGTGAAGCCGAGGCTTAACACGCTAACGGCTTGATTTTTCGTGCCTTTTTATTTCATGCCTGGGGGCCCTGATACCGTCACAGAATACAAAAATCATCACGCAGCTGAATCAATTATAAGGGCTTCAAAGTTGGGCCTAAGCTCGGATTTCCGTGAAAATAAGGGTAGATTATCTGCCCGAGTACATTAATAATGAATGTTCCTCGGCTTTCAATTATTTCGGGGGTAAAAATACTCTTTCCCCGAGAAAGGCCATACGCCACCGTGCGATATTGAGTTTTTTTTTGGATCGTAAATCGCTAGACATCGTCACGCAATTTCTCTCGTCTGTCTATATGCGACATTCACTTCATTTGGGCCGTACTTTACTGGATACGCAACTCCCTAACAAGTGTGTACACCCCTTTTGGGGTTTGCGATATCATGATGGAATCCGCTGAGGAAAATGGAGATGTTGCATGTGTGAGGAATTTGCGATTTGACTGTTGATTCTTATGTAAAAGTTCGCGAGAAACACGATGGTGCCACTGGTTTTCTCTGAAATTAACTCACAAGCTCAAAAAAAGCTCTCAAGTTGAGGCCAAAATGGAGGGTATATCCCACCCTACCCTGAGAGTCCACGTCTACATCAAGACAAACTCTCCATGCAAAGATAGGGAGCAAATACATTAGCAGGGTTGCCGTGTTTTCAGTTTTGGAGTCCCCAAATAAAGTGGCAGCCCTGTCAATGTATTTGCTCCCTATCTTTGCATGGAGACTTTGTCTTGATGTAGACGTGGACTCTCAGGGTAGGGTGGGATATCCCCTCCATTTTGGCCTCAACTTGAGAGCGTTTTTTGAGCTTGGGAGTTGATTTCAGAGAAAACCAGTGGCACCATCGTGTTTCTCGCAAACTTTTACATAAGAATCAGTAGTCAAATCGCCAATTCCTCAACCATGCAACATCTCCATTGAGGAAAAGATCAAACTTGAGTGATACAGAAACTACAAAGAAGAATGCAAGAAGAAAATAGCGGCGTTTTTGACAGAATTACAAACAACTTGAGTATATCCCTCATGGCCTCTAAACTCCTCCGCATCTGATCAATAATTTCTGAAAACCTACTAGAAAACAATATTTTATTTTTTTTAACCCGCAGTCGATGAATTTGTTACCGCCGCGATTCGGCCATAAATCCAGCAATCGCCCGCGACGCGACTCACAATTTATTAACTCAATTTGGAGCTAATAAACTTCGTCTAATATGTATATAAGAGAATTTACTCACGCGGAGCACTGGCGGGGTTCCCAGAGTTTTAGAAACTTATTGCATACCTGAAAATGAAAGAAAAAAACGAATTAATTTAAAACATATAGATATCAAGATATCAATAGTTGTTCTATGTTCAATACTTAACAAGAAAAGTGCCTAGATGATAATTTATAATGATAATTTAGCAATGTGGGAAAATACATTTTTGCGCGGAGCAATTTCAGAGAGATAAGCGCTAAAATATCTTGCAAAAAATAGAAAACACGATGTAAAGTCACTAATCCACGCCAAACATCCTGGTTAAACCTAGTCCTGCTTTCCTCCGTGAGCAATCGTGACATCTGATAATGATACCACTATTCGACCACGAGGGAGCTCGGGTTGCCTACACTGAAAACTGGAGGCGAACTGACGGTGAGGTAAAGTCACCGCTCCACGTCACGCTCTGTAAATTATACCAGTTGTCTCCCTTGAGCAATTGTGACGTGTGAGAGTGATACCACTATACGGCCACATGGGAGCTCGGGTTGCCTACACTTAAAACTGGAGGCAAACTGACAATGAGCTAATCACATCCACGACGTTTTTTAAGGTTTTCGCTCATGCCAAAAGAATTCCCTGATAAGTCTCGATTTTTCAGGTTCCTGAATACCTTGGTATTTCTCGCATTTTTATAAAAAGCGTAACGGTTGAGGATTTTTAAAAATTAGTTAGGCGGGCCGGTACTTTAAAAAAAGTATGATTCATTCTCCATTTGAAAATTTTTGTATATACTGACGCAAGAGAATTATGATGTGTTTTTTCTACGATCCAAATTTTTCATTCAATTTCAAAGTTTATTTCGTGAAAAAATCGTTTTTTCACATTGTATCGTCGTAAAAAAGAACGAAGAGGAAGAAAAAAACACCAATTCAAGTTCACAAAAAAGTGAGTTTTAGTATCCGATGGTGTCTAAAAGTTGTCCCGTGGACAGCCCTTACGGTCAGTGATGGGAAAAAATTGAGAAACCGCTCTCGCTGTTTTTAAGTCACGAAATCAAAATAATATAAGTGAATGAATAAATAAATAAATAAATAAATAAATATAATAAAATATGCTTAATTCTCCCTTGTGATGAATACACCACTTCCCATGTCAATTCCATATTTCCCGTTTTGACAAACTGACAAAAAAACATCTCTAATAATTTCGCATAACAACCCGACCCTGCGATGGAAAATACCCGAAAATTTGAAGACAAGTCGGCGAGAACACCTATAGCGATAATTCATCCGATTACCTCAGACATTACTCGAGCCGATCAAATAGAAGGCAGGAGTGCAAACCTGCTTCTCTAAAATAAAACTGACTCACCTTTCTACCTCTCCCAATTCTTCATCCTTCTTGAGACAAGTATTTTCTCTGTTCAAACACAGACACTCGCGGTTGCCGAACCGCGGGTGGGACTTGTTTATCGCGGTCTCCACGTGTTGTTATGAGGAAAACTGCCGTACGACGGAAAACAGCAGTAGGAAACTTTTTAGATTAAGCCACGGTTTGTATACATTCATACGCGCTTTGAGACTCATGCCCACATGAACTTATACTGTTTTCTACCGGAAAACGACAAGAAGATGTTTCTGGGGCTTTGGCGAGGACCTGGGAACATAATGCTCTCGACTTGAGTCGGCAGTCACTTTGTCTCGACGCGTAAGAATACTGCAGTGCTAAGGAGGAACGCCGTATGAACCTTAAGGCGTTCCCAAATTTCCTTTGATGAAATAGGAATATGAGGAAAATTTATGAATATTTCTCGTCCAATTTTTCAGAGGATTTTATTCGGAATTTAATGTACAAAATCTAAAAATTTCAGGGAAGAAATATTCATAAATTTTCACAAAAACGAGTGCTTTATGTCGGCAGATTTGGCAACATCCGCCCGTTCTTACGACGTTCTTCCTTAGCACGAAAGAATAGGTGACGGAGCTTCATATTTGAACAACAGACACTACCGACAGACAGCGTCAAGAGAGAGGAGTATGTTTGTTTTAAGAAAGCCTTATTCCCGAAATTTGCTTCTTCCGACATATATAAGCTTTCTCCAGTGTTCATACGGCTTTTTCACTTTGTATGCTTGATGAAATCTCCAATTCACGATTTCTACGCAAAGTCTCTTTGATTCTTGAGGCTCTTCAGCAGGTCACCCCACTTATTCGACGTCATTGTACCGGAAAAACTTGACGGAGCTTTCTATACTGCGTGGAGATTTGGAACCCTTATTATCGTCAGAATAAACTTCGATGCTTTTGCTTAACTTACGCGGGAATAAATACAATGTAAACGGGAAAGTTTATTAAATAAATAGAGGAAAAAGAGTTCGGTAAAACCAGAAGTACGGTACGACAAGATACCAAGTTTACGACAAGGAACTAACGATAAAATCACTTGACTTTTCCATGACCTTTCCAACATTTTTGGCTTCAAACCTGACCGCGTTAAGCAGATCAAAAAACAGGACTTTGAGTGGTTACAGTTGCGAGGAGATTTGAAATTCTCTAAATTTTCTAAACTACTAATGAATCCTCATCATTCATACTTTCTATGGAGGCTCGCCATTCCCGTCACTACTTCCGCAAAATTCAGTGACACTATTTCACATAAAACTTAAACAATCGGATGTGAAAATATGTCTATACTGACGAATTCATTTCCTAACAATTAATCTAGATTGTGCGTAAAGCTATTGTTGTGTTTATGATAAAGTCAACCCTGATCATAGAAATGAACTTGACAATAATTTCACAGCAACCTCATTTCAGTCAAAACAAGAAATGGAGACATTTCCTAGCCTGAAGCTCCTTTAATTTAATGTCAGAGTAACGGACAGGTTCAGAACCCAAGCTTCAGCATCCACGCAGTCGATATCGATGCAAACGTAAAATATGCAGCGTAGCAAATCGAGATACATGTTTTTCAACTTTCACCGTGGGTACTTACTTGCATTGAAATCGATGCTAGAAGCGGTACACAGTGGATCGAGTCAATCAGAGAGGTCGGACATAAAATTTTTGACTAAAACTGCAAAGGACCCTACAACAAAACGGCCAAATCGGCCTAAACACGGAATCGTACGATTTTCTCAGGGATGAGAGAGGGTCTTCCCAGACACTCAAAACTGGTCATATTTTTTGCCTAACCCCCAGGGAAAAGGGGGGGATGGGGGGTCAAAGTCAAAACCTTTAAAGTAGCATAACTTCTCAACGGTTTGTCGTAAAAAGATGATCTTGGTGTCAAAATTTCCAGAAAAATGAGAGCTTTCAGAATATATGTATGAAATTAATTAAATTTTAAAATTTGACCCACTTTTGGGGCATTTTACAAGGTCCCCCTTTCGTAAATTTTCGTTTTATGAGATTTTCGGTTGTTCGGTTCGCACGGATCAAAACAAAAACAATTTCAAATGAAAGTAGAGCGTTTAAGCTTTAAAACAAGCCCAAGATGATCTTGGGGAAACGATTAGAAGCGGAGTTATGAGTCTTCAAAGTTGACGCGGCGCGCGGGAACCTTGTATGTTCCGAGTCTCAAGGTCACCTGCGCGCCCCGGATTGCCTGCAGGTTGCAAGTTTTTGTGTTTTTATGCTTCTGTAGGTCATTTTTAATGTAAATCATTCAATGAAGATAGTTTAATCAGAATTTTTTAATTTTACACAATGGGCCTTCGGCGAGGTACACCACATTAACGTCAAAAAATTTTAACTGCGTTTCAAATAGCCCCCTCAAGAATAACTGAGACTTGTCTTGAAGCTCAAAGCTCGTCTGCTTCTACGAGAAACTATTTGGCTTTACCAAGTGAGTTCCGTCAAGCGCTGTAGCTTATAGCTCAATTAAAAAATTTTAAAATTAGGGGTACCCCAAAATTTGGCATCAATGGGTTCTAATTTCTAAATGGTTCAGTTCTGTATGGAGCATATGTATATTTGAACTGAGGGTCCATGGTTTCTTCTAAATTATAAGAGCAGAATCGTCATCGTCAGCAAATGTTTAATGAGGTATGATGGACATAATGGTTGATACTCTAAGCCCCCTCTCGCTCCTCCCGTAAAATTAAAAAATTTCGATTATTCTATCTTCATTGAATGATTTACATTAAAAATGACCTACAGAAGCATAAAAACACAAAAACTTGCAACCTGCAGGCAATCCGGGGCGCGCAGGTGACCTTGAGACTCGGAACATACAAGGTTCCCGCGCGCCGCGTCAACTTTGAAGACTCATAACTCCGCTTCTAATCGTTTCCCCAAGATCATCTTGGGCTTGTTTTAAAGCTTAAACGCTCTACTTTCATTTGAAATTGTTTTTGTTTTGATCCGTGCGAACCGAACAACCGAAAATCTCATAAAACGAAAATTTACGAAAGGGGGACCTTGTAAAATGCCCCAAAAGTGGGTCAAATTTTAAAATTTAATTAATTTCATACATATATTCTGAAAGCTCTCATTTTTCTGGAAATTTTGACACCAAGATCATCTTTTTACGACAAACCGTTGAGAAGTTATGCTACTTTAAAGGTTTTGACTTTGACCCCCCCATCCCCCCCTTTTCCCTCGGGGTTAGGCAAAAAATATGACCAGTTTTGAGTGTCTGGGAAGACCCTCTCTCATCCCTGAGAAAATCGTACGATTCCGTGTTTAGGCCGATTTGGCCGTTTTGTTGTAGGGTCCTTTTGCTGTTTATTTCGTCACATTTTTTAAAGGGGTGCTCCTAGAGGAAAATGTCACGGAGACCAATGAAACCACTTTTAGAACCTCAAAATTTTATGGATACGGGGTAATACACTGAGAAAAAAACTTCGTGCGTGGCACCCGAAGTTTAGGTCATATGGATGTCTGAAGTTTTCGGATTGAGCATCTGAACACTTTAGATCCAGCTGCTGAGGTTTGGGTCACACATCTGAATCTTCAGTTCTTACATTTGAAGTGCTTCGATTTTCACATCCGAAAAACTTCGGTCCTCACATTCGAAAAACTTCGGTTCTCACATCTGAAGTGCTTCAGATGTAAGAACTGAAGTTTCAGATGTGTGATCCGAACCTCGACAGCTAGACCTAAAGTGTTCAGATGCTCAATCCGAAAACTTCAGAGATCCATAATGACCTAAACTTCGGGTCCCACGCACGAGGGTTTTTTCTCCGTGTAAGCTCAGACAGTCTCCAAATTTTTTCCAACCTTTCCTAGTGACTCGATCCACTGTGCGGCATCGGGTCAACCCAGCTGTGAGTACTCGAGAGGACGAGTCATAAAAAACCAATAAAAAATTATTGAAAAACAAGAAATGGTGAGAAGTTGCAACTACGGGCTACAACTCGAACTACAATTGAGGCCGTATCAAAATCGAGCCGTTTATCACGGATAGATAAGCCATAAACCGCGCGGTCGGATAAACCCGCCACTCACACCACAAACACGCAGCTTCGACGCCGACTTCTCGAATTTCCGTTCCAGGCCGAAAACCCGATGGGCAGACTTTATTTCCGTCTTTCGCACGTTATTA
Source organism: Bemisia tabaci (assembly GCF_001854935.1). NCBI lineage: Eukaryota > Metazoa > Arthropoda > Insecta > Hemiptera > Aleyrodidae > Bemisia > Bemisia tabaci. The sequence continues at coordinate 4,965,030 of NW_017547177.1, forward strand.
ATGGTGAAGAGAGCCGGATCAAAAATTAACCTGGACCTAATCATGCTCTCACCGCAGGCTCCATTTTCACGGGCGAACTCCCTCCCAACTTCGACGCCGCGAACCAGTTTCAGATTTCAATTAGCGTCAAGAAGTTCGGAACTTTCGCAGAACTCCTCCAGCTTGCCTGTATTTCGGAGAAATTAAGATGTAAATAGGAAGGATTCCTGCTGAAGCTCCGGTAAACAGCACTATATTGCAGGGTGACATTCGAATTTTGACTCACGAGTGTCGAACATTTTTTGATGTTAAAACACAAGCTGCAAATTCCACAAAATCGCGTTTTGGTGGTTACTGGAGGGTGAGGAGGGAAAGAGGACATTTTCCGGCTCGCGCGAAATTGTGGAAAGCAGAGAACTCCATTAACCCCTGTTCCATGTGGCAAATCTAATGAAAACGTCCCGTGGCGAAGGGTGGATTGAGTCAATTACCTAGGTCGGACATGAAATTGTTTACTAAAACCGCAAATTTTGATGTTTATTTCGTCACATTCTAAATTTTAAGGGGCGTTATGGGAAGAAAATTTCACAAGAAAACAAATGAAACCACTTTTGGAACCTCAATTGAGGAGCTTTCTGGAAAAGGGCACATGGCAAAAAATTGCGAATGAGAAAAATGCACCTTAGGTTTCCATCATTACTTTCCGGTCACTGATAATAACTTACATCGCACCTTGGACTTCCGATTTCGAACGTAAGTCACAATCAGTGGCCATAGAAAATGACGGAAACTTCAAATGCATTTTTCTCAAACGTCATTTTTGCTATGTGCCCTTTTCCCGGAAAGTTCCTCAATTATCGTATAGACGGAGGTATAAGCTTTTAAAGTTTCCAAATTTTGTCTGACCTCTCCTATTGACTCGACTCACTGTGTGGCGTTGGGACAAGGCCTAGGAGGTAAATTCTGACGAGCATGCAAGCACAGTAAGTCCGCATGGAATGGAAATGGCGTCCAAGTTTTCCTCGGCTCCTGGGCGCGAAAAGAAACGGAGACACCGTAAAACGGAAGCGCCGGTCATAATGCGCCGGGAGGTGAATGCACCGTGCGTGCAGGCCGTGCACCGCCAAGTGCACGCGAATTAATTCACCACTAATACTCTCTTCACACGGTGACAGTCCGAGAAAAGACGAGTGTTGTCTTCGAGGTGCTTTCTCGCCGATTCCAAGTCGCCACTCGCCGGTCGCGCGATTTCAGACTTGGTCAACGGACGAGATATCCACGAAAACAACTTCAAAACGGGGTAAGGCGGTCGCTTGAAGCCGCGATTGGAGTATTTTTATCGAAAGCTGTTCACGGAATGACTCCCAGATTAATGAACGATTTCATCGTTGCCAGCTCCGATTTAACAACCTGCCCCTGCGAAGCAAAATTCGCCGCGACTGTATTAAGATGTAAAAGGGTAATCTTCACTGAGATGCTGAGGAAAACGCCGTATGAACCTTCAGGCGTTGCCAAATTTCCTTTCATAAATCGCGAATTTCCTGGTAAATTTATGAATATTTTCGTACCAATTTTTCAGATAATTTAGGTCACAATTTTACCTCAAAATTCTGAAAATTGAAGGGAAAAATATTCGTAACTTTTCTAAAAAATGAACATTTTATCGAAGGGGATTTGGCAACTCTCGAATGTTCATACGGCGTTCTTTCTGAGCACGGCAGTATAATCCTGTAACGTACAAGGTTTTAGGCCTTGCAGGTGTGAACAGAAGTTAGTTTTTTAAATCTCAATTTGCTGGAAGAAAATTTAAAGCCACTTAGAAATGAAAGACTTTTAGCGGCATATGATAACATATTATGGGTTCCTTTCATGACGGCATTGATTAAAAAACAATTACCAGCAATCTAATTGCTCTCGCAAATTGTTTATCACGATGCAAAAATTCAAATACGTTCTCGCCACTAAAACGATTTTAAAATAATCGAAAAACCAATGTAACTCGATACAGAGGCTCGCTTGTTGACGCTATGTCGAGTTACCATGATCGATAAAAAGCATTGGTAACATGATCGGAAGATTATTCGATATCGATCAGTGGCGAGGCGCGAGTAATCGATTATCGATATTTCCCCATTTGAAACTGTGCTAAAGAATCGTTTATTAAGGTGTTCGCTGCGAACACCCTGTATATCGATCTTTTTCCACATATTTAAATGGCAGATCAATCGATAAATCGCAAATCACGCCACGCCACTGATATCGATTCAACTATCGACTCGCAGTTATCAAAGAGCTGAGTTCTCGGGGATGCAGCCATGACATTAGACATAAAAGCATACTCTATAAGGTTTCGAAAAAATCACTTACTTTTGACCTTTCGGTAAAATTAAGACATTAAGACATGATTCAAAGACACTCGTAACTAATGTCGTCGTTGTGTCTTACGTCATGGAAAATTTTTGGAGTGAAGGAGGAGAGGGTGGGTAAAAAAGCGTGCTCGTGTAAAAGTGGACTCTTCTTTTTAAATAACTGGCGTAATTTACTGACACTTAGAAATCTCTTGAAGAGAGGTGAACCAATGACGCAAGAGGGAATGAAAAAGAAAGTGTAAACAGGAATAAGAGATGGTAAGTATGTTATAAGGAGGTCCGATTTCAGGTGCTTACTTTCAAAGAAATCAGCATCGATGAAGTCATTTCGTAGACGACTGATGAATCGGTTCAGTGGAATGACGTAAACAAACACAATGAAAATAAGGACTCCATGCGAAATTTTGAAAACGTTCGCGAACATGGGAACTTGGAAGTCTTTGAGGGTGCATACGGGTCCAGAATAGTTGATTTTCGGAGTGCGGAGTCCATTGCCGAATCCAGCAAATTGGCAAAATTGTCTTTTCTCCGTTTAAACCTTTGGAAATGTATCGATTCTTGGAGGGTCCTGGTGATCCAACAAGAATCGATTACTTTGCATTGCTTTAAATGGAGGAAATCCGGTGTTGGCTAATGGCTGGATCCGCCATTTGAACACGTGCATTTTAGCAGATTAGATCATTAGGTCATGCTTCCTCGAATAATTTTTCAATTTAAAACCCGAGGGTATAATCGACTTCGCAGTCCATTCGGTGCTTTTCACTTAAACAAAAAATTCATAAAATTGCAGACACCTGCAAATTCTCATCGTCAGCCAATTTCACAAGATAAAACTGGAGTAGATAACACTAAAATTTCCCTTAAAAGGAAGGAAAGGTCCAACGCAGCGTTACAAGGGTAAGGTGGGCGTCAAACATCGTAAATGTAGCGTTACGTAATACTCTGATTCGAAATTCCGTTCGAGCTTCACAGCTCGTAAATATGCAAATGTCCATCAGGCGTTTGGAAGGGTTGCAAAGCACGCCGCACAGTGAATCGAGTCAATGAGAGAGGTCGGACATGCAATTCGTGACTAAAACTTCAAATTTTGATGTTTAATTCGTCAAATTTAAAATTTTGAGGGGTGATTCTCGATGAAAATTTTACGAAAAAACCAATAGAGCCACTTTTGAACTTTTTGTTTCATATTTTGGAAAATACAAGCTTTCAAAATTTCTAGATTTTGTCCGACATCTCCTATCGACTCGACCCATTGCGCGCCGCTTCCGATTTACGAGCAATATCCAGCGGAAACAACACTAACACCGACACCGACCGTGGCGGAATAAATCGCGTCGCGGATCCGTTGACGAGCGATAATTGCTTGCGTCCCTCGCTCCTAGAACAATCAGAAAAGGGACGATTCGCATCGGACGTTGCAAGGGTCGATGGGAATCGACGCGGCGTCACGGTCAGGTCGCGTTTCAGCCCACGCCAGATGCAGCCCTGCGCTCTGGCGGAAGAACCGCGTAACTCCCGCCGCGACGTTGCGGAGATCCGCGGTTTTCGATTCGACCGCAGCCTCGACATCTTATATACCCCCGGCTCGGCTCGTCACATCTCGACTTGATTAAATTGCATCCGCGGGGTGACGTAACGGAACGGGGTCGGTTCCGCGGAATCCGTATCCGTAATTTCGTTCCGAGATGAGCCCTACTGTCCGTATGATTCCTTGCTGCCCCCGGCTCATGAGATGCTTGAGATGCGTTTTAGCGTGGGTGGAGCGAGGGAGTACACGTCGGCCTACCCTATATCCGAGTTTATCCGGCTGATAAAGTTACTGTCTTCATCCCTGCTCTGTCCTGCTGGGGAAAAACGCAATATGAGCCTTCAGACTTTGCCAACTTTTCTTCGATAAAACAAGAATTTTAAGGGACATTTAAGGATATTTTTCTCCTGATCTTTTGAAGAATTCGATCAGCAATTTCACCTACACCCTACAGTTCCTGAAAATGTCGAATAAATGTATTGATAACTTTCCTAAAAAATGAATGTTTCATAGGGGGTGACGTAACGGAACGGGGTCGGTTCCGCGGGATCCGTATCCGTAATTCCGCTCTGAGATGAGCCCTACTGTCCGTATGATTTTTTGATACCCCCGGCTCATGAGATGCTTGAGATGCGTTTTGGCCAAAAATCAGTACTTTTTCACTACTTTTTCAGTGCATTCCCGAGAAATTCAGTGCCTCCTCAACAGAAAAATTCAGTACTTTTTCAATACCTTCAACTGACGAAATTCGAAAAATTTCAAAAATTTGAATTTCCCGCTCAAATTGCGACGAAAATGAAAAAAATTCCGGACTTTCTCGCAAAATTTCCGCACTTTTTCAGTACTTCCGGGCCGTCCTTGAATAATTAATATTATTTCCGTAAATTTATGACTTGTCCCTGACATTCAAGGACATTTTTCTCCTGATATTTTGGAGAGTTCGATTAGCAATTTCACCTACAGTTCCTGAAAATTTCGCATGAATATATTGACAACTTTCCTCAACAATGAATGTTCCTCAGGGGGAAATTGGCAACATCCGCAAGTTTATACGGTGTCTTTCCTTAGGACGCGGCAACACTAGTTCCCGACTGCGTGCTTAAAGAGAGATATGGACTTTTGGTTCTTCGGTGCGGAGAGCTTGAATTACGAACATTATAAAATGAAGTGAATAAATCAGCAGCCCAGAGCCAAAAGGTAGCTAACTCACATTTTTAGAAAAATCGAGTTAATGGTGTTTTCGGAATCTCCATTAACGGATGCCTTGTGTGTGGAAAATTTGGTACTAAACCTTATCTTACGCCGAGGTGGGGTACCTTTTGGCTCTGGGGTAATAATATGATGGTGTCTCTAAAATTAGCCCCGAATAGCGGATTTTTCACTGCAAAATCAAACTGTATGATAGCGCATGGGGCTTGACCAGGTTAGTCTGCAACGGACGATCTCATTTTCAGAACTTCCAAATTGAATAAGAGCAATTCATGTGATACGCGAGTGCGAAATTAAACGCTACACTCAAAGGCAAAAGGGAATCAAGTGGAGTAAATAATGCTGGATGCACTTCCATCGATGTAAATAAATAAACTATGAGCTGGCGCGGACTTTGAATTGCCATTTATTATACTTTGCCCCCCCCGCCGCCAACCTCGATGCATAAGTCACACGTTCAGCTCATTAGCGAAGGGAGAATCTTTCCGATACAGAAATAGATGGTGCAGAATTTAACGCCGGCATGACTGATATCAAATAAAACGAGATGGAAAGGGTCGATTAAATACGTGCATCAGAAATGATACTCTCAGTGATCCGTCGGGGATATGTTAATGGTTACTGATTTTTGTCCGTAGCCACCGCTTTTATTCGTGCGTGTTATCATTAGGGCTCTCTAATCAGGGCTCTAATCTAATTAGGGCGGACTATCATAGGAGCTCTCTGTCCACTTAATTTTTTGTTTTTTGTCACAGTTCATTCTAATGTTATGTAGGGCTGATGTCCATGATAACTGCGGCTATCGACAGGTGACAGTGCCTAAATGAGCCCGCCTGGTTCAGGTTTTGTAAATATGACCCAGGTTAATTTTATATTACGTGATGAAGTTGTGAATGAACATGTCACATATACTTTCACAATTCGTTCTAAAGATCTACTGGGCCGATTTTCATGATTTTTGCGGCTGGAGATAGGAGCTAGTTTCTAGCTGAGCTCACTTTATTTATATAAACTCTTGGGTGCCCACGAAAAAGACTTTAAGGGGCGCGAAGCGCTTTCTGAGAGTTGGGGCACGTAGCGGCCAGCGATCGTAAATGTTTACTTTGGCCCAGGCGCGAATCGAAAGTAATGAGTGGGCAGAAAAGCCTTAACAATCTTCTTAGAGACACGCATTGCATAACGTTTTAAAAGTAGGCGCACATTAAATAACCTTTCGAATGAAAGCACAATATCGAGAGCAGAGCATGCGTTACCATAATGCATTTTATTCTAAAAGTCACTCAAATGGCAATGGTTATTGTCATCTTTTTATCAAGAGCACGGGAAATTTGGATGAAAAAGAGGAAGGAGAGAAAGGCGATGAGTGAGAAGAAGGATGGGAGGAGAAAAATAATTGGCGACAGAGCAGGTGAAAAATTGTAAAGAACAACAACATGAAGATGGACGATCATCTACGTCGCCGAGTGTGCGTTTATCAACGTCTGTGTGGCTTAAAGTAAATTCAATGGCAGGATGCTTTTGTGATTGAATTACCTCCCTGAGCGAGACCCATTTTTGTTAAGACTAAAAAGTAAAAAGTGGGAACTAAAAGGAAGGCGAGATGAGTGTGCGACTAAAAAGACTAAATCCTTTTCCTATTTAAGAGCCTCGTCGGAAATGAAATTTTTTTCGTTTCTTTACTCCCCTTTTCTGCATTCTGGAAACTCCCTTAGTTCCTCTCCACGTTCCTTCTCTCTTCCTCTTACTATTAGTTTATCTTAATTGAACAGGGAAAAACTCGAACAAAAGATGCAAAAGCAGAGGTTTGAACAGGCGAAGGCACACGTACACAGAGCAGGGTATAAACAAGTTGAGTCCTTCATCATTATTCTGAATTTGCATTGGAGAAACAAGAAAGATGGGAATATTACATCACGCCTGTTACTTTCAAAATAAGGATTTTAATGAGAATTTTCATTCACGCCTGCAAAAATTCAACATTCAAATACAATTTTAGTGACTGACGCTCATACCCACGTGAGCAGGTGTGACATCATATTTCTCTTGAAGTATTTTTTCTCGGAATACCCTGAAATCGCGGAAACCACTAGCAGATCTAGTATTCTTCCATGCCAAGGAATAACGCCATGTGAGCATTAGAAAGTAACCAAACCTCTCAATAGATTCGTTTGGAGACCCGCACAACCTTTCCTAAATTCCTGATCAAGGATTCATTTTGGAAAAGTTAAGTATATTTTCCCTTGAAATCAGATCGAATGGCTTTTATCGAAATAGGTATCAAATCTATTTAAAAATGAAAGAGAAAATATTGCGTGTTCGTCGGGAAATTTGTATATTACCGAAATAAAGTTTCCAACGTCGCTATATTATTATTCATTCGGCGTTCTTCTTGACGTGAGAAATGACGAACCCACACAAGTTAGTCATCGCACATCTTTTCAAGATCCATCCCCCACCTACCGTATCTCGTACGACGTGGAATGGTTTGATCCCGCAAAATGAGCCTACAAAATGGCGGGAGGCTGAATGCACTGCAATTTAACATTAGACTTTCCGCCGTAACTGCGCACTGAGTCGCAAAATTCTACCACAGTAGTGACTGACCTGTTGGTTTTGGTCGTGCACGGGCACGATAGAATACTACATACCATCAGACGTATATTCTGCCGTGCTAAGGAAGAACGCCGTATGAGCCTTCAGACGTTGCCAAATTTTCCCTCACCAATCACGAATTTTTGGGAAAAATTGTGAATATTTTTCCTCCGATTTTTCAGACAATTTTGTTCACAATTCAATCTAAAAAATCTAAAAATTTCAAGGAATAGTACGATTATTTTCTTAAAAAATACATGTTTTATCGGTGAAAATGTGGCAACTCTCGAATGTTCGAACAGCGTTCTTCCTCAACACGTCAGTATTGTGGTTATAAGCACTCCGTTTTAATGGCGATTTTCGTTCGGGAGACATGTCAACACCCCCCTCGCTCTCATCGGAGTCCGCAACGCTATCGAAATAAGCATCGGCGAGTCTGACCGCGAAACTCAATCGACACCAACACGTATCAGTGGCGTGGCGTGAATAATCGATTATCGATATCTCACCATTAGAAGCTATGGTAAAGAATCGATTACTAAGGTGTTCGCTGCGAACACCCTGATAATCGATCTTTTTTCATAGGTTTAAATGGCATAACGATCGATACATCGCAATTCACGCCACGCCACTGAACACGTTCTCCCGGGACGAGCGCTCAATGTTATTCGGACTTGACAGACTTGAGCGGTGTTAAATTAGCCGAACGACAGGTGTCGGTGATGCAGGCTGCGCGTCTTCGGTGTGGGTGTGGGTGGACGAAACAAACGGTCGTTCGCTGGGTTATCGAATCGTTATCGAAAGAACTGATCGATAAATATCATTGCCGAGACGGAGAATCGATTCAGCTTAATCGATAATTCGATAAGGTTTCAGATATGGACCCGCTGGAGGCTGCAGCTGGCGCACAGTGGATTGAGTCAATGAAAGAGGTCGGACGAAGTTTGGAAACTTTAAAAGCTCAAACTCCGTTTTTACAAACATTTTGAGGTCTCAGAAATGGTCTTATTGGTCGTCTCGTAAAATTTTCTTTAAAAATCACCAGTTAAAATGTAAAATTTTACGGAATAAACATCAAAATTTGCACTTGTAGGGAAGAATTTCATGTCCACCCTTTCGATTGACTCGATCTACTGTGTGACGCCGGGAGCCGAATGGGCTGCGAGTTAATGAAAATCGACGCTGCGTAACGGAGCTTTCGACTTGGGTGTTGCGCCACTCGGTTTGATCGCTTAACTGATCGGGACTGCGGAAAAACAGCAGCGTGGGAAATAGACGAGTTTTCTCGCGTTGTGATCGGAGACAAATAAGCCCCCCCCCCCCCCCCCCCCCCCCCCCCCCGCCGCACTCTCTGCGTACTGATAAAATTTCCGTAAAAACATTCGTGTGTTGCCGTATTGGACGTATTTATGCTAAGAAAAATGGTAAACTTATGAATATGTTCATTCCAATTTTTCAGAGAATTTTGTTCGCAATTTTACCTGAGGTTCCTGAAAATTTCAAGGAAAAATATTCCTAATTTACCGCGAAAATGAAAATTTTATCAAAGGAAATTTGGCAACTCTCGAATGTTCACACGGCGTTCTTCCTTAGTATGACACAGAATACCTACGTTTCATTTACCAAATGAAAAGCTAGGTAACAAAAAATGGTATATTTTCTCTTGTGCAAAGTAATAATTTTAAAGGACGACATTGGTTCTTGGGGGCGTGTTCCGTGAGTTCCGTGAAATTTTGCTAGTAGTGTTGACACGGCTTTCGGAAAAAATGTATCCAACAGGAGTAGGTAAACGCGTCTTATGCATCCTTCCCCCGCTGGCACGTTCGCTTGATTGTTTTTATTGATGTTTCAAAACGAATGAGAAGGGGGCGGCAAAATACAGGCGGCAAGTAGGTAAATCCGGCCCTGCCTCCTCAACAGAAAAAGTCAGTACTTTTTCAGTACGTACCTTTGACGAAATTCGAAAAATTTCAAAAATTTGAATTTCTCGCTTAATGTGCGACAAAAATAACAAAAAAGTAAGTAAAGTCCGGACTTTCCTGCGGAATTTCCGCACTTCCGGACCGCTCTTAAAAAATCAGTACTATTTCCTAACTTTCCGGAAATTTCCGGGACACCCTGCCCATTTCATGTTCGTCAAAAGTTCCGGGCTTCAAAACTTTTTTGTTCCATTTCTCCCACTTCATGATCGTTGAAAGTTCCGGGATTCTTTTTCGATTTTACAAAAGTTCCGGAAAATGCAAAAGTTCCGGGAAAAATTTAGGAAAATCTCAAAAGTTTCAAAATTCGGTACCAATTCCGGGAAATTGAGCGCTGGGGCGGAGTGTCATTCCTTCGTCCGCCAAACGACAATTACTCCGCAAATACCGGGAAAACTCGGAGTATCTTCATTTAGCGTCGGGGCTGTCAAACAGAAAAGTTTCGTGAAAACGTGCAAAAAACGAAGGACCACTGCAAGGCTGACAAGCATCACGGATTACACGCTTGCAAGCGGGACGCTGTCACGATAATAGAATGAAGAGCTGAAAAGCGTGCGACATGGACAGCCACGAGAGGTAAGGGGACATGCACTGTGGACTGCGGACGGTGCGCGGCCACGTCAAACGACTCTACGGAGAATAGAGCAGATACCTACGGATGAAATACGGCGAAAAAAAGAGGGAAAGAATCGAATCGATCGAGGACGAAGATGAAACGTGCGAATTTCCGCGATGACTTCCCGCATATGGAGTTCTGGAGTGTTGCCACGCTAAGGAAAAACGCCGTATGGACATCCCAGAGTTGCCATTTCCCTTCTTGAAATATTAATTTTGGAGAAAAATCATGAATTTGTCTTCTTGAAATTTTCAGGTACCCTAGATAACTTTTGGATTAGTGATGGGACCAATTAGATTCAGGTTTACGTTGATTCGATGGACACCATATTTTATGTCAAAACGACCTGTCATATATCGCGTTAAGTAATTGGTTCCATTTTTCCAGCTACTTGTCATTTTTCTCGAATTTTGAGATCGCAATTCTGTTGTCAGGAGACTAAAGAATTCACTCACCAATTTTGACGAACAAAAACGTAATATAGGCGTGGTTATTTTGGAGGAAAAATATCGTATTCGTTTCGATACCAGTATCGAATGCGATATTTTTCCTCTTAAAAAACCACGCCTATATTACGTTGAATTTGTTTGTCAAAATTGTTAAAAGAATTCTTTAGTCTCCTGACAACGGAATTGCGATCTCAAAATTCGAGAAAAATGACAAGTGGCTGGACAAATGGAGCTAATCGATGCGATATATCGCATGCTGTTCTGAAACAAAATATAAAGTGCATCGAATCACCTTAAAAGCTGTTTATTGTGTTTCTAGATTCATTTCGGTCATAGGGGTCGTCATCGAGTGTATAAACAGACAAACATAGAAGCAAGTTACATGCATCAGTTGGTGGATCATAGAAAGTTACATGCATCGGTAGTAGTGGCGTGGCGTGCTTTGCGATACATCGATTGTTATGCCATTTAAACCAGTGGAAAAGGATGGATAAACAGAGTCTTCGCAGCGAAAACCTTAATATCGATTCTTTACCATAGGTTTAAATGGCAAAATAATCGATACGTCGCAATTCACGCCACGCCACTGATCGGTAGGATTAGGCTTGCTGAGCTGGAAATTGAACTAACTACGGTAAGTACTACTGATACCACTGATGATGGCTCCTATGGCCGAAATGCATCTAAATATGTAATGGGCCACTTTGATACTTCGATACCTGCATATACTTGGTCTAATCACTAATCAGAAAGTATGATAATAGATGCAATAAGCGACCCTTTAGAACTTCAGATTACATTGCGAAGAAAATGCTCGGAAAAACTGGACGGAAAATTCCGCCAAGATTTCCTGAAAATTTGTATTTTATTAAAAGAAGTTTGGCAACGCAAGCAGGTTCATACGGCGTTCTTCCCGTGGCAGAGTAGAACCCGCGGCAAATCTTTGCAGTCGGAGGGGAAAAAATGATGAGCTACGATGCAGGCTTGCCGAGGCATTTCCTAAAATGACCAACTTTTCCAGCTCGAGAGAAATGTATTCTTACTCGAATGGGTATAGGTTAAGAACCATGTTCGGCGCTTGGAGAATGAAGAGTCGTGGAATGTACGCGGGATGAAATACGAGCGAAATAGATCACATTTTGATGTCTTCGTGTGTCTTTGATGTCTTGACAATGATTGGCCCGCAGTTTTACCGTGTTGGGTAAAATCATCATGGTTCGTTTTCCTTATAAGAGGCGGATTAGCAACTTTATAAAAAAGTTCAACAAATTCTTCTAGTTTCTGGCAGTTAGAACCTTTCATTACATCAAAGTCCCATTTTACACATCATGATTATAATTATCTGGATAGTTGACAAGTAGATGCATAATTTCATTAATCAATCACCACTTGCGTCTACATTCGAACCTTCAGAGGGGAAAAATCACGCTAAAAGATTCATTCATCAACACTGTCAGTAAATGTTTACTTTCTACATGCATTTGCGGATTTGATATTATTTTGTCGCGATCTTCAGACAGCGCGCGCTTGTTCGTTTTCGATGAATCCAAACGCTCAGAAAAATACAATCTGTCGATTTCCAGTCGACGCGTGCATTTCTTCCTGGCCCTTGAACACCTTTTCCAAAACTCACAGATGGTGAGAATTCGTTCGGGGAGATCACTCTAGGATTCTCGCTGCGTTTGGAGAGAAAAAGCTCTCTGCGACCTACATACTCGGAAAAATTGGATTCATCAAAACAAGAAAACCTGTTTCCTTGGTGGCTTTTTATTGAGCTGATCAAAATACAAGTCAATTTCAGGATGCAACGTATTGCGACGAGTGAAATTTCAGTGTGTGACACTGAAAGTTTTGTTGTGGCAATGACATTGTTCTAGTTCTAACTACCGATTCTAAATTTTGTTCTCACAATTAATGTTATCAATGCGAATGGTTATATCCTTGACATGACAACTTTCTTTCCTCAAACACGATAGGTACACACCATCCTTATTCGTCATTTTGTAAACGAAAAAATGTAATTACGTCTCAATGTTGCAGAATGTCAACTCGGAAATTTTCTTTCAAAAATAAACTGCATGGAATTTTCACCTGAAAATGTCGCCTCTTTTTCGTCTGCGTGCACAGAAAAAGCAGCCAAATTTGCATAGCAAATTGCACCGGCACATTCTTGTCGAGCTCACGCCAAAAAAGTTTACGCACTTTTAGACTGCGACAGAAGATCCGCCATCTTGGTTCATGCATTTCCTTCCCATGGTAAAATGACGTCAGACGATCCTCTATCGCAGACTGAAAGTGCATAAACTTATTAATTGACGTAAACTTCGAGATTTTGATCGTTTGAGCCAATTTTGCGTTCTTGGAATGGATTTACGTTTTCGTTTAAACACGACATATACTGCCGTGCTACGGAAAAAAGTCGTTTATGAACATTCGTGAGTTGCCAAATGTCCTCGAGTAAAATTTTCATTTTTAAGGAGGATTATGAATATTTCCTCTTGAAATTTGCAGTAAATTTAGATCTGATTTTGAATAACTCTCCAAAAATAGGGAGGGACAGACACACAGATTTCCCTGGAAATTCATACACTTTTGGGAAACATTCGGCAACGTCTGAAGGTTCATACGGCGTTCTTTCTCAGCACGGCAGTATTGTGATGATAAAGCTATATTTTTCTCGGCGATAAGACTTGCGGATGTGCAGAATTGTTTTTTCACAGCTTCGGCAACATCGAACTAACGCCGAACTTAGGAGCCCGGGGGCGGGCAGGGGGGTTCTTCAGGGGGAGGGTGCACCTTTAATCGGCCACGGTGGGTGCTGCGGCAAGTGCACGGTCAGCAGTGTGCCACGGAGCGCCATTATTCCGACGCGGCGACGGCTCCTCGATAACAACGACCCTGGCAGTGATATTGCAATTCGTCAAACGTCAAACTCCCCACCGCGGCTCACAAGGGGCTCCGATCGTCACTACAACCGAGCCAAAACTCGGAAACCTTGCTAGAGGGAGAGGCAAATCCTCGCTCTTCTGACGGATTCGCTCATTTCCCACCATGTGTTGTTCAAACTATAAGCAATTTGCTATAGCTGAGCCGAAGCGTCAAGACTGAGGTTGCCTGATTTTTATAACGCTGAGACGTTCATGATAACGTTCAGTGCGCGATGTGAATCAACAGCATTGAGTTTTCATGAGCGGGTGGTTTGAATTCACGCATCAAGAATAATTCAATATCTTCGTGAGGAGTAGATTTCGGCAATTTTCGTTGTGCGCATCGTGTTCTACATGAAATTTCGGTTAAGAAATATGTATCAGAATGCTGAAATTCGTGCCTTGTCTAGTGGTCCATTAGCGAGTTACAGAGGAGTAACGCATGGGACTCGTAAGTACGGATTTATGTTTTTGTTGGAGAAGTCTTCATACATGAGAAATAAACCATTGACGTTCTTCATTGATACGTTATGGATAGGATAGAGGGTATCGGGAGGGTTCCTCTGCCCAGCGCTACGTGCCTCATGAGGGGTGCTACGGCTTTGCGCGCTGCATTGTGAGTGTATTACAAGGGGCGAAGAGGGGGTATAGTATACGGGAAAAGTATGTTACGTAAATACTTGCACGTCGGCTTAAAATGTGATGTAGGCCAAAGTTCGAGTAGAGGTAAACTGCGTTTTCCCTCATAAAGTGCATTTTCCTTGCTAAACTGCGTCTTCCTCGCTTTCAGCCTGATTACAGTTCAGGCAGATTGCAGCAGGAAAAATTCATCTTCCTTACTTTTCCAACATCTTAGAGCAAGCTATCTTGAGCTTTTGCACGTTAAAAAAAGTTGAGTTTGCAAGAATATCTCGGATGGATCCGACGTGCTTCAATTTGGATAAAAGGGAAGAAAAACTTCCCGACTGCAATCCATCATTAATGCAGCCCAATATAGCTTCCCCTGTTTTGGCATTCTCGTTCTCATTTCTGAGAAAGGTGGCATTGAGAGGACAAACTTCGTGCATGGAACTTGAAGTTGGGGTTATGTATGTTGCTTCGAAGTAAATAATTACTCAATTAGCTGAGTTAAAAGTATTTTTTACAATTTTTTCGGGTATGTGAAACGTGGAAAAACACAGATTCAGGAGTGTAAAGAAAATCACCGCTTTGTGAAAACCGCGAGTCAGGTTACGGCGTTTTACCTTACACGGAGAAAAAAAAACTTCGTGCGTTGGACCCGAAGTTGAGGTCGTATGGATCTCTGAAGTTTTCTGATCATGCATCCGAAAACTTGAGGTCGAGCTGCCGAAGTTTGAATCAGACATCGAGGCACTTCGGTATGTACCGGAGTACTTCAGATGTCTGACCCGAACCCTTCGGAATATATCGAAGTACTTCAGATGTCTGACCCGAACTTCGGCAGCTGGACTTCAAGTTTTTAGATACGTAATCCGAAAACTTCAGAGATCCATATGACCTCAAATTCGGGTCCCACGCACGAAGTTTTTTTCTCCGTGTAGCACGACAGCATTTTTAGTGTCGAATCTAGTCGTATTTTGTTCGCCGCAACAATTGGACTGCATTTTGCAATTTGGAACTATATATTCTGGCTCCTCTGGAAAAACACTTATGTACATAGGGAAACTAATGGCACATACGTTGTTTTTACACCGGGCTAGAATTTATAGTTCCAAATTGCAAAATGAAGTCCAACTGTTTCCTGTTACCGATTTTGTGTTATTTGCGTCACTTTTTCACAACCAATGAGAGCAAAGCAGCTAGAAGTGAGGTTAGACATCTTGTTAACAAAACACAACAGTTTCGTAACAAAGCTCTGAGGACGTTCCGATTGTTTCGAAACAATGTCGCAAAACGTGCAAAATAATGAAACGAATAAAAATAGGCCACGCCCCTTAACATAAATAATATTCGAACAAAATACGACTGTTACGAGTTGTTCCGAGTTGTTTCGTCGAACAAAATACGACTTTTCTTTCGTTGGAGCGAATGCTGCGCGCCAATATTCCTAACAACTAACCTACTGTGCGACCGGCGGCACACGTAGTAAATAAAGCCTCTCGCATTATCCATGACACCGCTTGACGTCCAGGCCTCTACCGAACGGAGGCCCAGGACCATGTTGAGTGGAGGTGAGCAGCGAGGCCGCCACTTTTCGCGCTAAAATGTCCCACCGACCGATTTCCGCGCTCAATTTCGGCGAGTTAGTCTGACAAGTCGCGGATGTTCAATGACCGTAAAAATGGCGCGCTGCTCGCATGTCACGTGCTGCTGGAACATGATATTCTGCCGAGGAGAGACCATCCTGCGTAACATGCGATGAGCTGAATCAAGACACTCGAGTGCCGCGGGATTACGGTGTCCGTGCGGATTGACAGTTCGTCCTTATAAGTAAAGTTTAAGGCAATAAAGATGCCTCTTCGACTAGACATGGATCAAATTCAGCTGTGCCATATTCCCCATGCGCTTGTTGCCGAGTTTCATCCCGAGTTTCTGCGGGTTTAAATATTAGAGCCAAACAGAGCGGAGCGGCGGCGTGCAGCTAGCGCGAGAGGCTCACTGGCGCCTACAAACCTAAAGGGATACCTCACGCATTGCGCAATGTTTGAAGTATCTACCAGTGGCGTGGCGTGAATGATCGATTATCGATATCTCGCCATTTGAAGCTATGGTAAAGAATCGATTACTAAGGTGTTCACTGCGAACAACCTAATAATCGATCTTTTTTCATAGGTTTCAGTGGCGTATCGATCGATATATCGCAAAGCACGCCACGCCACTGGTATCTACTTAGGTTTGTAGGCGCCAGTGCGCGTTTCGCGTTGGCCGCCCGCTCGCCGTGCCGCGGCATGGCACCTCGAGCAACTATTTCACAACAAAAGTGTTGCATAGTATCATTCGAAATTGAAACATATTGAAGAATTGACGGGCATCCTTTAAGAATACGCAGTGTTCTCCGCAAAATAAATCAAGATGCTACGGCACAAAAAGAGAGCTGTAGTCCTAAAGCCCATAAAGTCCTGGCATCCGTATTTAATAAAGTTTAGCATAACTTTCAAATTTCATTAGAGAAAAAAGTGACTCGATTTAAGCAGAAAAATTCCTGAGTATGCCGTCAAGAATATTGAATTTTGAGTCTCAATAATAATTGGTACGTGGACCAAAACTCCCCTGCCGAAAAAACGCGTGGACGTAAACTACTGGAAAAAAACAGATGCGCTGACAAAAAATCCTTGACAAAATGTCCTATAACCGCATAGAATAGATGTCTATTCTCGACAGACTTTGAACTGACTGATTTGGTATGGATGATGAACCTCGGAAACTGCTATCTCGAGTTGCAGACCTCCGACTAAGCTTTACTTTTTAAATGGATAATCACCCAACGTCAATTCTTAGATGTTTCTCTTTTCCGCGCGAAGCAAATTCTATGAAAACTTTGAGGAATGATGTTGATTAGTTCTCCTGTACAAAAATAAGATTAGAGAGGAGATTTTTAAACGCTGCAAACAAGATACATGGTTCGGGAGTTTCACTGCCGATATTCTTCATCAGGCGCGGAACATTTTCAGGAAGTTTATATGATCACGACAAAAGATTCAGTTTTTGCGAAAAAAGATCAAGGGCAAAGAGGAAAGTATCAAAACATGCTCATATATTCAATGGGCGGGTCGGAATTATTGAAAAATGAAAAGTTATTTTTGCAATACACGCTGTTTTATACAAGGTATGAAAAACGAGCTGTTGGTAGTATCCATGACATTAAACGCAGCCGCACTGCGGTGAAAGACACTGAATGATACCAATACTGACATCATCAGACATTATCAATTACATCATGCTTGTTATTCTATCGACCGCACAGTGGGGGAATATCACCTCCGGATTAAGTGTTCTGGCGCCCGCGTCGTTGGCACGTTGAGGTGTCAACATAGTGGTTTGATCATATTGTAATGCGGGTGACTGCAAAATGTTTTTTTCCTCGCCGCCAATCGGTTTTGTTCATTCGTGTAAGAATTCTCGGATAAATGTCAGCACAGTCGGAGACTGCACTCATAAGTACTGATGCTCAGCACGTTGATCAGTTTGTTTGTTACAGTCGAAAACCAAGTGGTTTGCTAATGTTGAAGATTGTTTTTCTCTTCTTCGCCGTCGGCGGTTTTTGTCTCAAAGAAGTATTCCTCATCAATTTGAAAACGTCAATTACTTGAAAAAAACTAGCGTACCATCAGACAGAATCAGAAACCAAGCATCATAACTGCCGTGCTAGGGGGCGTTCAAATACCAAAAATCGGACAAATGTAACACTTGAACAGCCCCCTAAGGAAAAACGGCGTGTGAACTTAGGATTACCAAACTTCCTCGGATAAATCGTGAATTTTTGGGTAACGGAACTAGTAACTATATTTACGAGAAAAACAAACAAACTACGAAACGTAGCCCGAACTGCATGTGACAAGGTAAAAAAATTTTGAGCTCTAATGAATACAATTGAAGCTCAAACTTTTTGTCTCTAATTGAAATTATTGAGCTTTTTAGCCTTGTTTTCCCCGCAAAATAGTGTGAGCGTAGCACTACTTTACTACTTTATTACTGGAGACTGGAAAAATCCCGTGATTTTTCTTCTCGGTTAGCAGAATATTATGCACAAACTTCAAGTGATGAAGTTGGCTTTTGATCCTTATGAAAAAATATAATAGGAGAGGAAATTTTGAAAAACTACAATGGAAGATACGTAGGTTCGTATTTTGGCCAATATGACGTCAATTCCTGCGACGCGAATGATTCCAACGTCAGTGCCGTTTCGTTCCATCACAACGATGAAAGCAAGTGGAGAGTAAACAAACATAGGGGTGGAAGTTGTAAAAGTAACCACGTCAATCATTACTATCACTACGGACGATTGCCGCTACTATACGGCCAACACACTTGCGTGGCGGAAAGGCCGTAAACCGAACGCCGAACGCGTTGACGTCGCCTCAGCGACGCTGATCGACCAGAATCCGATGAATCACACGGGTTACGACCTATGCACCGCCTCCTCTTTATTACCCGCAATTACTCCACCATTCAGACCAACAGCTCGTTACCGAGTAATGAGGCCGTGGTGCTACCGGCCGGGGGAATTTTAATGTCATTAAGGCCTGTCATAGGGCTGTCGGACACCGTGTTTAGCGCCGTATCACTCCATGGAGCTTTCGAGGAATGTGGGGGTCAGGATTTTTATCGCTTCCAATTGTTCTTTAACAACTTGGAGACTCGGTAAGGTGATACCGCGATGTTATGGTTTTCAGTTAAACTCGCGAAATGATATGCGCACTGCGTACTCTGCATACTGCATGCGCGCGCGGGGACTTAGGAAGGTAACGTCATGACGTTGCATGGGACCAGTTTTCTTTCTCACGCTTTTTTTACGACTTTTTCATTCTTTTGAATTCGGATATTTTTACGGAGGAAAAGCGTCATAACAGTGGATAAAAATGGTTTTCCCGCGACTGTTGATACAGTTCGCTGACGTTTTTTTTCAGAATTGACGTCATGGCGGAATATGAAAGACTATTTCTTCCATTTTTTTTACGGCTTTTTAAACCCTCAATTTATGAGCATAAAATGCAGTTTACGACTTAACGCGTTCTCGGAGAGGAGACACGTTTAGGTGAAAATTGAAAATTTCATCTTTGCTTTAATTTTAACACTCGGCAATCTTAAGATATTAAATTTTTTAATAAGAAAATATTACTTCTAGTCAATTTTAGAAACAAAATAAGGGCATTTTTAAAGTTTGTATTTGCAGTTCAGAACTACAATTTCTGCCAAATCCGTGAAAACGTTCAATATGAAAACTGTTGGTGCATACGAAGCTTTCAGACTGAGCCAGAAATTGAAGAGTTCGCTTGTACAGGATCATGAGAACACGGAATTGCGCATTTTGACCTTTATTCTGCACAGGATCAACTTAAAAACAAGAGAGTGTGTTCCCAAAGATGAAGTGGTGCTGTGAAATTGAATTTTAAAACGGAAACCAATTTTATGAATCGGGCAAACTCTTCAATTGTAGTTTCTAATTGCAAAATGTAGTCTATTGAAAATGAATGCTGCTGTGCTAAGAATGAACTTTTTACTGAACATTTGAATGTTTGTAAATTCCTCCAAATAAATATTTAATTTTTCGTGAGTATTTTCGTAAAAATTTCTACATGGAATGAATGTAATTACAAACAAAATTATCTGACAAACTCAAAGAAAGGATGGAAAACAAAATTTCATCGGATGCAATTTGGCAACGTCGTGCGGCGTTTTCCCTCAAAGCGGCGGAGAAAAAGAGAGGTGAGAATGAAAACAGAAACTTGAAAAAATACGAAGCGCAAGGAGACGAGAGATAAAACCAATCGCGAGCAATTGTTCCGACTCTTCCGGTAGCTTCCGAACGCAACCGTGAAACTTATCACGATGAAGTTAGAAAATAAGTTGACACCAGTGTATGAAGTTCACCAATAAGTTCCCTCTGCGACCCGGAAGCGACTTTCATATACGTACGTTGTTAAGTATAATTCAAGAATCGGAGCATTTACTGCTGATCCACACATTGTCTGATTTCCACAATCCCCCTCAAAGATGAAAGGAACAGAGATGCGCTTTTCCGAGCGGATGACTTCAGGGTGTTTTCATGTCGAGTAGGGCCCCCGTTGCGTCGCGGGGGTAAATTATCAACCAAGATTACACTAAGTCTGGCGCCCCCCCCCCTTCCATCCTCCTCTCCCGCTGTAAACCATACATGGGAGGAGAGAAGAAGAAAAATGAAAAAATAAGGGGAGGAGGAAGAAAATAAGGAGAGAAAGAAGAGGAGAAAAGAAGAAGAAGAAAACAGGAATTAGAAGAAACGAGGAATAAGAAGAAAAGAGAATAAGAAGAAAAGAGGAATAAGAAGAAAAGGAAGTAGAAAAAAGGAGAAAGAAAAAGAGGAAGAAGAAGAAAAGAGGAATAAGAAGAAAAGGAAGTAGAAAAAAGGAGAAAGAAAAAGAGGAAGAAGAAGAAAAGAGGAAAAGAAAGAAAAGGAAGTAGAAAAAATGGAAAGAAAAAGAGGAAGAAGAAATAGAGGAAGAAGTAGAAAAAGAGGAAGAAGAAAAGAGGAAGAGGAAAGAGGAATTAGGGAACAGCAAGGAGATGAAACATTCAGAAATAGGAAAAGGAGGAAAATAAAGAATTGAAAGGGAGGAAGAATTGAGAGAGAGAGAGGAAGAAGTAAAAAATGAACAATTGAGAGAGGAGAAGGAAGAAGAGGAGGATAGAGAGGAGAATGGAGAAGAAAAAGGAGAAGGAGATGATGAATCGAGGAACAAGGAGAGGAAGAAAAAAGAAGAAGAGGAAAGGGACAAATAACTGAGGAACTGGGAGAATCTCTGGAATAAACGAGAGAACTGAGAGAGAGGGCGCCCCAGGGTTGGCCCTCTTGCGACAAGCCTAAAGTTTTGAAGTTTCAAGCTTCCGCATTAAAGCGCCCGGCGCGGCGAAGTCAACATTCAAGCTGGATTACTACTCACGTATCAGGAGGCGCCGAGCCGCTCCAGACCGGCCAACGAATGAATAAACCACAAGCCTCACCTGCAAAAATCAAAAGGGAAAAATTAGCGCCGATTCACGGGCCAGACACAAAGCGGCTTGTATGATGTATGTGTACTTACCTACGCTCGCCACTTATGAATTAAGAGCCCTGTTTTAACTGCTACTATGTCGCATGCAAATTGAGGCTTCGCTCGCCGACGCGCGATGCCTGCTCGAACAGGGAATCGTTGAATTGAAATGGAATTGGGTCGTCTGCGCTCTTGTTCACGTGTGCTGATCAATATAAAGGTCTAGCACGATTTCAAATTGAATCAGTGATTTCGAAAACACACCAACTCGGGGTTTTGTTCGATTTTCACTTCTTTACGGTTCAGTAACACTTATGGATAGAAGCATCTGCACGCAAAAGGAAATTTCGAAATTGCAATCGAAAGTGTTCGAAACAGCAACGGGAAAAATCGAAGTATTTCATTGAAAATACCAATTTTTGGCCATTTCAAGGGAAACGGGTGACCATCCGATTTTGCGATTTTCTTTTTTCGGTTTGTATACCTTGTACCAACAAGTTATATAAATATGCAAGCGTTAATCAGGTCAAAAAATATACATTTTCTAGGGCAGACTATGAAAAATCAGTATCTGAAAGTCGGTGAGAACGAAAACACACCAACTCGGAAATTTTTAAACGCTTAGTTCTCTGTCATCAAACATGGTGTATCGATTTCAACTTGGTGCTTTACTAAGTCTCTAAGTACTTGTTCTTTGGCACCGAAAAGGTTTTTCTCAAACTAACTTCTTCGCCCGCTGCGCAGTTTTAGGTGTTTCCTGAACAATTTTTCTTTCCGAGTTGGTGTGTTTCCGAACTCACTGATTCAATTGACCTTTTCCTGAAAGTGCCATCAGAATTCATAGCCGGGTGTGTACCAAAATGTTCTGATCGTGTTTTGGAACTACTTAAAAATACTGCCACCAATGATCGAGGAAATTATCTGATTTTGTCCTGACCACATGAACCACCAATTCCTTCACTTTGTCTCGAAAAAAATATTGATTTGTTCAAAATGCACACAATAAACAGGCTGGCAACCTTTGCGCAAATGCAATGCCATCGTGCGCGTTTGGACGTTCAGCTTGGTTAAACTAACGCACAAGATACTCATACGTCATGCTTTCGCCAGGATAGAGAAATCAACGCACACCTCTCACATGAACACATACCTCAAAGGGCTTTACCGAGGGCCTTTGAACTTTCTTCTGTCAACCAGGTATCATAAGCAAACGTCGCAATAAAGTCCAGTTCACCGGAAGAATTCGCCATTGTGAGAGGACATGCTATTCTAAAGGTGCATTGTGTCGGCGCTTGAGGAATTCATCGGTCAAAAAGCTCTCTGACAAAGCTCAGGAAGGGGAGCTCCATTGCTCCATCGTACGTGGAATCAAGGAAGAGGGTCATGGAAATGCCCGGTTCGTTGGAAGATTTCTACTCCACCTTAAGGGATGAGAACGCAAAGTTCAGGATCTCGTTCAGGTTCAGAAGCAAAGGACGCATGCTGCGTGATAGCGAAGAGAGCAGTAAGTGCAATTCTATATGAGCCATGGTTAGCACATGCCTTTATGTGTTTCAAGGCTCACCCCAGCGTTCACATACTGCTCTCTCGCTATCACGGCAGCATGATGTGGCGTGGGAGCGGAAATCATTTCAACGGGAATGCGGTTGGTCAAAGTCACTTGAGAGAGATCCGAGAGAGGGATCAAAAGTGACATTCGGTATTCAGTCTTTTGATCATGCGGTCTCTTGCTCTTGACCGCAATTCACCATTTCCGGGATCCCTGATTTTCAGAGAGGATCCGAGATGTCACCGCAAGCCCAGAGAGCGTCCTTGCACCTTATCACGTGTGGCTGTTCACCGACGCATTGAAAACTTTTGATCCATAGATCGTTACGCTCTATGCGATTCGGAGAAATATAGCGCGATAAAATTGTATCGCTTCATCGGAGAGTGCTTGTTTTCAGCTGAGTTCGAAGTATATTTTATAATTTTTAGTACTCATGTGGAAAAATTAAAAAAATAGATTTCAAAAATAGGAAATGTGTAGAGCGACATAAATGTTTCTTTTACGTGGGCCCGTTATCTCACGCATGCCTTTAGGGGTTAGGGACTAAACTCAAAAATAAAAATTTTCTAAACATTCTCAAGAGATCCCTGACATATTTTGGAAAAATTCCGAACTTTTTGCCCTGGAGCGGTGAACCTTGGGCTTCGTGCCACTTATACCTCTAAACAGGAACAGTATGTAAGACCTGCGGGAAAAATCCCTGAATTTTATTATTTTTTTTTTCAGGTAATTTTCTTTTAAATGATTTAATTTTCCAAGTTGTATCTCAAATATTTTTTTCATTAGGTTAGGTACCTAGATGCATAAATTTCTAGGTAGCAAGTTACAACACAAATACATAAGTTCATTGAACGATCTGCACAGTTTCAATTCTATGAATAATTAAGACGCAGTCACCATCAGTTACAAGTCATTGAACAGACATATTTGCAATGGTATTCTCACAGTCTTCGTGCACTTCCAAGCCCGAAATGAAAGGGCGACTAGTCGATAGACGAAAAAGGTATTTTCCTCCCATCCTTTAGTAATTCGTGCAAAGGGTCGAGGAAGTACGGTAAGGAAAAGAGAGTGAGAGGTTGTGTCTTTCGACACAACCTGCCGCCCCTGTCTTTTTGTTTTGATCTCTGTTTACGAATTACGATGCGGAGCTCTCTATCTCGGCTTCATCGATGGAAAAATCGCGAGGAGCGAGAGAGTTCCACTGAATACACCGAACGTGGAGATGTTTTAATAGCGGCTCGTGCGGTTACAACCGATCCAACAGCACGTGTTTATGTGAGTCAAGGAGAGAGTTACGGCTCGTTCTCGTGTGTTGCGCGAACGTAACGTAATCGCTTCTTCCGTGAAACGAAATTACGCCGAAAATTTGCTCAGAAATGGGGGATTTTCCGAATTTTGGAAATACTCTTCGACACATTAATTGCCTCTAAAAACAGATACCCTGCTAAAAATATTTGTGTTCTTGTGTTACTTTTGGTTAATATAGGAAGTGAAACGCAAACCAATCCCAATTTTGTGTTGATTCTGGTACAGTTTGCTGTGAATTTAGCGCAGAAAACAATGAAGAGAGCTGCGGAAAACCCCGAAGTCAACCGAGGGGTTGTTTCGTACACTGGAAAAAAAAACATTGGATCTAGAGTCCAGACTCTTAAAAACATCGACAAGAAAAAGAACTCTTGATTCAATCAGAATCTAGCTTTAATCAAGAACCAAGCATTTTAATTTGAGCGGATTTCGTTTTGATTCAAGCAAAAATCCGATTGAATGAATAGTATTTTTTCTTGTCAATGTTTTCAAGAGTCTGGACTCTAGAGCCAATGTTTTTTTTTTTTTTTTTTTTTTTTTCCAGTGTACCTTACCATATTAACCAAACTTCGGCGATGAGTTTTCTCTCTGTGTACCTTTATGCGTGTAAGATGCGATGCTTACTTACATTAGGCATACATAGATAAAAAAGTGAATAAAATCTAAAAACCTGAAAGCTTCATCGGAGATATTTTGAGGGATTATCGATGTAATCAGGAAATTTCCCTGCGCGCAGCTGGGGAAGGACTTTACAATTATTTAAATTGTATCGGTACTGGGAAAACGTCGATTTCCTGATGTGATACGATATAAACATCCTCATCTTTCTATCAACACAGTATTCATTAACAGATTTCTCAAGTATCTGAACTATGGACGTGATAGAAAACCTGTTGAGTGTGACAAATACCACTCAGACTTGGGTCAAAATTAGAAACCGACCTACATTTCAAGAGGGGTTAAATGCGATTAGTTGAATACTTCTAAGTAAGAAGGAATTCAGCAAAAGTGGCCGAGTAAAGACAGTAGAAGACTAAGTAGGAAAGCAATGAGTTTTATTCAATGTAAAAATCTATACGTGATATTCAAACGTTAGGACTTTTTCAACAAAAGTTGGAGTGTTGGTTAATGTGGGTTGAATTTTTTCTTCTTAAAATTCAATTTTCTGACACTTGATTGCTCTTTCCAAATGAGAATGGGTCAGTCCACAAGAAAAGGGATCTACGTTCCTTGGCAGTGACAATATTTTAGAGAGTGAAATTTTCAGAGGAATGATTTACGTCAACTTAGGTTAACGAAATTGGCGTTTACGTAATGGATTGAAAATATTCTCTAACACCTTCCAAACACTCTCCCTGCGTGCGGTTATTTGCTTCACTTATATTTCGATAGAGCGTAGAAAGTGGCACTTTAATCCGATTATTCAGAGCTGTTAACACTTTAACTTGTAAAACTTTAATAACTTTCCCTCAAAATTACGTGTTTCGTAAAAGCAGACTTTAAGCCACCATGACTCCGGGTTTGCCAGTTTTTATTGCGCCAAAATGTTAGGAAAACACCCTCATATGCAGTGATGCGAATAACTCAATTTCAAGTGTCCATACACCTATAGTAAGGTTTAATTAGGTCAGGTCAAAAATAACCCATTTCCGAAGGTTCAATCGTTCATGTTTCCAAGACCAAAAAAAAAAAAAAAAAAAAAAANGTCGTTCCTTGTTTTTCCCAGTCTTAACACGAAGTTTTTGCCAAAAAGATGCAATTCTGCTTCTTCTTATTTTTTCGCACGGAAGAGGTCACTGGACTAGCGTGGTTCCTCGCCTCAAAAAATGATCGACTTACCGCCAACTATAGAGAAACTGTAGATTGGACACATGGAGCGGTCGTTCGATAGGCGGGTAGGGAGTAGAAATGGCCAACTGCTATCTTCGTCATAACCTCAAATACATGGGATCTTACGGGAGTTTTTACAATAAATGATTTAGCGTTGAAACTTTAATCGTAAACTCGCTTGATGAATGGCTAAGTTCCATATCTGGACACAGATTTTCAAATAGTTGGTTCCAAATCTGATACAAGTCCGTATTTAGCAACAGTCCCTTAAGAAGCCATAGAAACCGACTATCTTCGTTCTACCCTAATTGTTGCTCCTGGTGTGTTACGAATTTCACTGTTGGCGTAGCATAGGATCCCCCTATCTGTAGTTTCTAGATCGTTGCTTACCGCTGAGGACGCTCGCTTCGGAAACTTACCGCCTGACTGACGAAACGCCGATCGTCCTACTTGGTTCACTGCTCCGCGGCGAAGGGCATTAACTCACGGCCACGGCACGGCTGTTTTCGCCGAATTCAAATCTTCGCCAAAAGTGCCGAATGCCAATGGAGCCACAGGAAAATTCGGGCGTTGACAGAGAGGCTGTGACGCATTCGTGACGTCAACGTCGCGGCGGCCGGGGGGCGGGGGGGGGGGNAGGGGGGTCTGGCACGGCCCGGAGCGGCCTGGAGTCGGATGGAGTAATCTCGGCGACCGGATACGCTCGGTGCCGTTACGCATCGGCATCGGGCATTGAAATCGAGGCATTGAGCAAAGCATTGGCATTGAGCGCCCGAACGAGCCGTGGAAACCTCCAGCGGTTAATGAGGGGGACGGGGAACACAGGGCCGGGGTGGGGGGAGGGGGGCACCGCCGAATTGGCTTTGCCTACGGATCTTTAATTATCTTGTCATCGGGACGGTGATTTTGACACGTTGCGAGTTTCGCGAGATGGCCCGAGCGAACCGGAGCTTGAGTCACCGCTCGCGAAACTGGATCAAAACAAAGAGACGTCATAGTATTTGGGTCCTACGGCCCAGTCCGTGTTGTTGGAGATTGGACCTATTCAGCCCGATGAGGTCTGTCTGCTCTGCACAGGAAAAAAATATTCTCTTGAATCGAGAGTCCAAGTTGAAACTTGACAAGAAGAAGTACTCTTGATTCAATCTTTACTTGTTAAAAAACTTAGCACTATCGTGTTCCTCGCGGAATTTTACATAGGAATCAGTAATTTAATTGCAAATTCCTCACACATGCAAGAGTTTGGATTGGTCGCGAGAAACTCATAGTGCCTACAAGACTGCATGAATACTTCACGCATTGCGTCAAAAACAGTGCGGTCACTTGGTCAACAGCGGTCAGCGTGAAACGCATAGCGCCTACGAGACTGTAGGGATACTTCACGCATTGCGCCTAACACAGTGCGGTTGGCGCGGTGGCGGAAATTAAGATCATCAGACCACATTCATGTTTATTCTTATTCATAATTTTTTCGTTCTTTTCTTATGAATAAAAGGCATCGTCCATACAGAGATAGGTCTACGGAACTTGATTTTCGAGCAAAGTTCCGTGAGCTTTTGCTAGTGTTGACAGGGCTTTCACAAAAAAATGTGCCAAACGCGAGTAAACGCGTCTTATGTACCCCTCCTCCTCCGGCACGTTCACCTGATGGTTCCTATAGATGTTTCAAAACGAATGAGATGGGGCGGCTAAATACAGGCGGCCCATGGGCGACAAGAAGGTAAATCCGGCCCTGCCTTGATAAGTTTCCTTTCTGACCGCTTCGCAAAAAAAAACTCCCTGCTTTGCCCATAGCAGAAAAGTGTAGAGATTGGAGATCCTCACTTACCGATTCAAGGACGATACTTGGCAACAGTCACGAGTTGCCCAATTTGCTAGGTAACCATGGTAACTGGACAGAGAAGCATTATTTGAGAGCCGACTGGCAATAAATAAAATGTGTTAACAACTGTGAAGTCCTTGCCGCTAGATGTCACCGTGTCAATAAGTCGACGAGTGGCGTTCAACGTGGTTCTCGCGTGATTTGTGCTCTTATCCCGTACCGAAGGGGGATCTTAGAAAGAGGCCGTCTCAGCAATTTTAAAGCCCTGGGCTTTTTCTCAAAAATGCCGCCAAAAAACACTCTCAGAAGCGATGAACACCCCCAAGTACGTGGGTACTTGACGTATAAAGGGTAAAATCAATGTCTATTCCGCCGTCTAAAATACATATAAACAGCTTAATTCAACGGTTTTACGAAAAACTCGGCGCACCTATCAATTATAGGGTTATCCGGTAAACTTATCGACCCCCCCCCCCCCAAAAAAAAAGGNAGGGATTTTTAACGTATAAATCCATTCGATTTCCCATTCAACAAAAACAAAAAACTCCATACAACGTAAAATTGCTTAAAATAATAATTTTCAAAAACCAAACTTTTATGCGGATTTATCTCAGTACACACTAGGTACAAACGTACAGAATGTTGTGTGCCCCAACATGCCATATCTATCTATACCTATATCTATCTATACCTAGAATGTCAATTCGAATTACAGAGCGCGCGGAGCCAGTCACTTTGAATCATAGGGCTAATTAACGAA
Organism: Bemisia tabaci; assembly: GCF_001854935.1. NCBI lineage: Eukaryota > Metazoa > Arthropoda > Insecta > Hemiptera > Aleyrodidae > Bemisia > Bemisia tabaci. Next base: position 4,993,635 of record NW_017547177.1, read on the forward strand.
TCTAATAATTTCGAATTATCGAGGGGGACAAAATACATTGAAAATTTTCGAATTAAAGGGGTTTTTTCAGGGGGATCAGCCTCGCCTTCGTATTATGGAGCTATTCGAATTAAAGGGCTTCGAATTAGAGAGCGTGCACTGTATAACCAAAAATACCATTTTGAGTGCACGGGCTTCTTATCACCGCGATCATTATGTTATTTTTGTTTGATTTGGAGCATATTTGGAGTGCTTTCAGAGGGCATCATTTCACCGAAATTAATATTAGGACTAATGTGAGGATGGGTTGGTTATACTTTGAGAGGATCGGAACTTTCAAATACATGGGAAAGTACCCTAATTTGATCTAAATCGCTCCAAAAAAATTGACAAAGAAATTGAGGCGGGGTGAGAGGCACACTCATGCCATGTACCTGTCCGATGAAAACCAAAACAAAATTCACGGTTGAATAGTAATTTTTTTTTGTAGAATTTCCACTTGGAGAAAACCAGGTCCCACGTAGTTGGGATATTTTAGAGCGAGAGGATCACAGACCAAATTCTTAGTGCATTGCAAAATACATGTCTCACAAGAGCGGACGAAGAAAAGAAGAAAAAGGTGCGTGCCGACCAGATTTTCTTGACGGCAGAAAAGCAGAGCAATTTCACTGGCATATTCGGCGCCATCTGGTCGGCATGGTTTCGAACGAAAGAACGCGCACTGAATAACATAGGTCAAGGTCGTGCGCCGAGGAATATCCCGATCTTGAAGGTCCCGCATTCGGGAGGTCAAAGCCACTTCCAAACGAGTTGATAGTAAAACGAAGTTAGACCAAACAAACACAAGGTGGGTTCAGTCAAGGCGCTCGTTCCGATAGGTTGGGTTCTCGAATTTTTCACATAATGGATCTGGAAGACCGTACAAAATTAGAGCTTTTTTCCGGTAGGCAACTAATTGGGAGATAATGGACTCGTCAATTTACGGATTCGAGACGAACACAAAATTTTTGGGTCGGAGAATAATGATTTAAAAGTTTGGTCACTGCTATGCTAAAACTTTGGTCTGCTCATAAAGTTGTAGAATATATTTTTCAACTCATTGCGTCGTAATCAGGATTATAATATAAGCCTATTCAGATTTAAAGTTTTTGATACAACGTCTACGCAGGCAGTCAAAAAAGTACCCAAAAATGCTTCCATTTGCTGAAGAAATAACACAAATAAAAAGAATGGAAATAGATGTTTGACATTGCAGCGGGTAAGTCTTTTCATCAATAAGTCGCTCAGAAAACCTACCATTTGGAATTGTAGACATCTCACCTTTGCACAGTAAGAAAATACAACCAAAATCTTGTCTCAGTATGAGGAGTAAAACACGAAGTCGTCACCCAAAATCTTGTCTGAATATGAGGAGTAAAACACGAAGTAACATGAGCTGTTGGTAACGCACCCGTCACGCAGCCCTACACCCCCTTTAAAATTAAGTAACGCTGGCCTAACCCCCACCCCTTTTTTTCGAAGTATTTCTTTTTCCCCTGACGTAGATTTGTTAAGTGACTCGGGGCTTGAGACGGTGAGCCTCCTCCCCCTTTTAACGCACCGCAACGCTGACTCTAACCTCCCTCCCCCTTAAGTGCGTTACGTAATCTGCCATGCTATGGAAACACGCCGTATGAACCTTCAGCTCAGCCGTTGCCAAATTTCCTTTGATAAATCGCGAATTTTCGAGAAAATTTATAAATATTTTTCCTCCGATTTTTCACATAATTTTGTTCGTAATTTCACCTAAAGTTCCTGAAAATTTCGAGGAAAAATCTTGATAAATTTCTTCAAAAATGAATATTTTCGGAGAGAAAATTTAGAAACTGTCGAATGTTCATACGGCGTTTTTCCTTAGCACGGCAGTAATACTATGGGCAGTGCGTTACGCATTGCGTTTCCTTTCTTCCGCCTTAACTTGTCCGCAACGATGCACTGGAAAAAAAAAACATTGGATCTAGAGTCCAGACTCTTGAAAACATTGACAAGAAAAAATACTCTTAATTCAATCGAATTTAAGCTTAAATCAAAAGGAAACCCGCTCAAATTAAGAGGCTTGATTCTTGATTTAAGCTTAAATCTGATTGAAACAAGAGTATTTTTTCTTGTCGATGTTTTTAAGAGTCTGGGCTCTAGATCCAATGTGTTTTTTTTTTTCCAAAGTGATAGAAGTAAGTACTTCATCATAGCTCGACTTGAATGGGACCCTCGCTTGAATTTGGCGACCACTCACGTCAACTGGGGCACGCACACTACGCACACGGACGAGGACCGCGGGGCGGCGCCTGACGACGCTGAATAACGAGGCTGGTGTGCGCCCGTCGCTGATTAAGAGTCGATAGTTACCGCAAACTGGGGTCAAGTTTAGAATGGTTGACCCCGGAGGCTTCCCCTTTGCTTTGACCTAGTTCCGCCACTTTCCCTCCGCGAGATGCAACGGGAATATAGCCGCTTCAAACGGCGGACGTCTGCCTCCTCAGAGGTGGACTTTTTCTTTCTTTCAAATTGAGAGGGAGAGTTCGAACATTGCGCAACTCACTCTTACTGTTTTTTCCCGACGCACGGTGGATCGAGTCAATCAGAGGGGTCGGACATGAAATTCTTGACTGAAACCGCAAATTTTGATATTTATTTCGTCACATTTCAAATTTCAATGAGAGCTAACAGACGAAAATTTCGCGAGAAAACCAATGGAACCACCTTTACAGCCTCAAAGTTTTGCATAAACGGAGTTTTAAACGTTTAAAGTTTCCAAATTTTGTCCGACCTCACCCTTAGACTCGATCCACTATGCGACGTCCATTTTACTGTATTTGTAACGCAAAGTGGCAGTTAATGGACGTCAGGGTGTCTACTAAAACAGGCTGGCCAAAAATCAGTACTTTTACAGTGCTTTTTCGGTACATTTCCGAGAAATTGTCTCTTCAGTACAAAAATTCAGTATTTTTTCAATACCCTCATTTGATGAAATTCAAAATATTTTAAAAATTTGGAATTCTCGCTCGAATTGCGACAAAAAGGAAGTAGACACAATTTCATCGGTGCCTTGAAGATTAACTAACTGACTGCAAAATCGCGATCTTGCAGGCAAATACTACTCAATGACTTAACGCGCAGGAGATTGCATACTGTGATTGCACAAAAACGAATATGTTTCTTGTTTAGAGGAACAGCAATCTAGGTACAGGGAGGTAGTGAGTCCATGCCCGACGAAAGGACTGAAGCCGTTGTCATAATGCATCATGTCAGCTAGCGGCGAGAGAGGGACAAGAGGGGTTAAAAAAAGTTATCCCTTCGGAACTTTTCCGAACATGCGAGAGAGTGAAAAAAGAGAAGGTGCATACGGGCATTAAACGATTAACTTTTAATTGGCTCGTGTTTAAAACGCTGAAATAAAGGTTAATCCATGGATTAACGAATAGTCTGACTATGATGAGAGTATACTAGTGATGATAGGATGAACAGGATCAAAGGGATTACAGACATCCGCACCATGCGTTCTTTTCGAAAGCAAGATCATTAAACCTCTACTAAAGTACCTATATAGCGAGAGTGTGGACAGATCACTTCATGGAGGGCTTAGGGCTCAAAAAGGCAGCCAGCCAGCTTTCTAACACACACAATTTCATTGCCAATCTTTAGATTCCAATTCAAACCATGACAGCCAGTAATGTTCACTGATGAGCGTTTTCCCACAAAAAAAAGGGAAATTTATGCAAATACGTGCTTTTTAAACGAAGGACCGTAAAAATTGTAAAAATAAATCGTTCTGGATAATTGAATTCATAGGTTCGCTGCGCTTTTGGGCCCTAACTTTATTTGAGGAGGCATCGGTGCGAAGGCCTGGTGGATTTTTGGAGTTCCACGCCTGTCAATACTATTGCAATTTGCAGGCACTTTATTCATGGTGTCTAGTTTTCTTGGCAAAGCTCATTCCCTGATTTTTCCCTGATTTTCAGGAGCTCATTCCCGGACGAGAAACCAAAGTTTTCTCCCACTTTCCCGGGGTTTTCTTGGGGAAAGGAAAATAATTTTTCCGAGTATCAAATATGAATATAGATTTTAATTAATCTTACGGCCATTTCTTTAGCGCACATTCAAAATTTTAATTAAAAAAATGTTCCTGATGTTGATATTATCTGGTTAATGAAAGCTTCTACATTATTCCTGGTTTCTGGAACAAATTCCCTGATTTTCCCGGTTACTAAAGCAAATTCCTTGATTTTCCCGGTTTCTGGAACAAATTCCTTGATTTCCCCCTGATTTTCCCGGTAACTTTTCATTCCCTGATATGAATCCCGGTTTTTTCCGGTTTTTAAAGAACTAGACACCATGACTCTATCCTATACTAAATTCTTACAGAGTTTGACCCTTGCATTCCGCTGAGCTACCATGACAACCCCGCTTATCAACCGTGTTCGTTGTAATCGCGATCATCATGAATCATCAAATGCAGCAACAAGGCTCCAAAAGCTACTATTTATCGTTGGTTCTCGTGCTATTTTGTCGCGAATGAGGATGCCCAGTGTCTTCCGTAATTCAAGTTTGCCGTGACTCGGGAGCATTGCAACGGATCTGACAGTATCCTCTAAAATATCGTCAATCCTCTGACGTAGGGGCGTATCTGTATTTCCACGTGAACCCTTTTGTCCATATAACTCCGTGCTTTACAGGGCTCATGTGCGGAAATCGAGATACGCCATAATGTCAGAGGAGCGACGATATGAGGCACCCAAACATCGAGATTTATCGGGGTTGCATGAAAGGGTATCACTCACTCTATGATTAGCGACGGGGTATTCTTCAAGAGTACTTATACTTATTACTTAGAGGAAAATTGCAATGACTATGCCCCCTGCAGGTTCCTCCAATCGTGCACTGTTGAGATCGATGTTGAGCATTAGTCGATGACCCCAAGTCATCCGAAGTCCTTCACCTTTTTTTTCTGAGCAAGAGATAAGGAGGATGCCTACTCAACCGACTATTCACATAGGAAATGCGGAGTTTCCAGAATGAATCACAGAAAATGGTTATTTTAGAACATAGTGGTTGGAGAAAGTTCATGTACACAGTCTTCAGTCGCACTGTTTTGTGTTCCTGCATTGCTGCGAGAATTCATTAGACTTTTTCTCGGGTCAAATCCTAGGTCAAAACCCAAACTTAAAAAAAGCTCGTCACATTCAGGCATTTTGAAATAATTCACTCAACAGAAGTCTCTTGGATCCATGGCCGGATTTACCTACTTGCCGCCCTCTTCTCGTCCATTTTGAAACATCCATAAAAACCATCAAGTGAACGTGTCGGAGGGAGAAGGGTGCATAAGACGCGTTCACTCGTGTTGGATATATTTTTTGTGTAAGCCCTGTCAACACTACTAGCAAAAGTTCACGGAACTTCGCGCGAAAGTTCAGTTCCGTAAACCTATCTCTGTGGGGACAAGACCTTTCATTTGTAAGAAATGAACTAAAAAATTAAGAAAGGACAAACATAAATGTGGTTTAATGATTTTAACTTCCGCCGCCGCCGTGCCGCGCTGACCACACTGCACTGTGTTTGGCGCAATGCGTGAAGTATTTGTGTAGTCTTGTAGGCACTGTGCATTTCACGCCGCGCCGACCGCTGTTGACCGTACCGTGTTTGACGCAATGCGGGAAGTATTCATGCAGTCTCGTAGGCGCTAATATGTGTTACATGCCGACCGCTGCATCGAGGGCTTCTCCTTTTGATCTCAAGTCCTCGTCATCATTTCTCTTTGCGCCGCGCGGCTCCAGGCCAAATTACGTGTTTGGTTTCCCTCTTAACTTAACTATTTAGTATTCGATTCAATTTCAAAATTCTTCCAAGATTCTTAAGGAAAAGGGTTGATTGCCCCCGTTTCGTTGGGCCTTTCCGTAGATCTTTCTTGTCGTACAAACCGTGGCTGCTTGTAGAGCTTGTCGTCAACGCTTTCGGAAAAGTCGAACATTAGGCTTCACGATACACACTGTAAAAACATGGACATGAACGAAAAGACCAACACAGGAGAAGGTTCTTTATTTCCCACGGGGCTCAAACCAATTCGATTCGTTAAATTATTCATAGTTAATCCCGATGAGTCATTCACAGTGTGTGTTATTGCGCGATACAAAATATTCCGAAGCCGCTTGCTATCATGCTGCCGTGTTGAGGGAAAACGCCTTATGAACCTTCAGGCGTTGCCGAATTTTCTTTGATAAAAGGCGAATTTCCTGGGAGACCAACAAATATTTTTCCCCCAATTTTTCGGATAATTTTACTCGCAATTTCATTTATAGTTCCTGAAAATTTTAAGGAAAATTATCCGTAACTTTTCTCAAGAATAAGCATGTTATCAGAGGAAATTTGGCAACTCTCGAAAGTTCATAGGGCATTTTTCCACAGCATGGCATCATGGCGGACGGAGAAGTGCAAGTGTGGCCTAATCCGCATGAGCAGCATTAACTAATGAGCCTTGTAATGTGTGGGTACAGAATGCCAGTTTCGGCCAACTTGTGAATGTGTATTAGGCTGATTGTGCGGCGGGTTCGTGTTTTCAATTAGCACTCAGCGCCACCATAACCTTGAAACAAGGGCACTCACCTCCACTGGAGTCCGTCGCTGTGAGGAACTGAGAACGAGAGAGATCGAGGATCCAGCGAGGCCAGCGCACTTGCGCGCATCCGCAATAAACATCGAGTGTTTGCATTACACTGAGAGGGAAAAAAAATCCTCCCAACTCATCCGACCCCCCGAACCTAGACCTGGACGATTTTAAGAAACAACTTGAATCGGGACTAAGGCCGCAAATGATGAAAAAAGCACATAAAATAAAATACAAAGCCCGGGACGTTTCGCAGGGATCACACCCGCATTTTCAACCGCACTGGAAAAAAAACACATTGGATCTAGAGTCCAGACTCTCAAAAACATCGACAAGAAAAAATACGCTTGATTCAATCGGATTTTTGCTTAAATCAAGAATCAAGCCTCTTAATTTGAGTGGATTTCCTTTTGATTTTAAGCTCAGATCTGATTGAATCAAGAGTCCTTTTTCTTGTCAATGTTTTCAAGAGTCTGGACTCCAGATCCAGAGTTCTTTCAGAAAATCGTCGAAATTTGAAAGCATCTAATATGTGCAGTCTCAGTCCATTTCGTCATGAATATAATTACCAAATATAAGCGTTCTTCCTCTTCCTTCCCTCCGCCTTTTTTTTCTTCCTCCATATTCCTCCTTGTTTTCGGGCGACAGGGAGGGGAGGGGCATGCCCCCTTCGCCCCTACCCCCCTTGGATTTGCCTATGCCTACGCCATGTCAAATTTTGATTTTTCGCCGCCCGATGAAGGAACGATGATTTCGTGGCCCTTATCCCTCGTCGATTTTAAAATTTCAACAATGCGTTGAACCGCGATGATGGGAGAAAAATGCGAAATTAAATTCGTATTTATATACGCATTTATTAATTTTATGGTCCATAACCGAGATTCGTTAAATGCCCAGAGCCGTTTTTATAGCTTGCTAATGTGAGTGCGGGCTCAAGCTCTAAGAGTAATCGTGGTGTGGGGGCGTGCTCCGTGGTTCTATAACCCGCAATCCCCCTCAATTTATTTCTAATAGGACAGTTAAATCGGTCAATGTCAAAACTAAAAGAGTCCATTATGTGATGAACCACGGTGTATAGGCATTCCTATGGAGCTCACAGCTCATCGGAAAACAGACGTATTAGGTTCTAATATCGACGCAGTTACCTGTGCGCGCAGAATCGATACCCTGATATTAAGACCCATTAAGACACGCTTCAATAGGGGCATGGAGCCAGGATTCAGCAAGCCTATAGCGTAGCATAGAGTACCTTTATAGACAGAGTATGGCCATTCTGTGCCAGTTTTTCATCGGTCGCGTGAAAAAAGGCTGACACGATGTTCTTACGGCCGTAAATAAACAAACAAGATGGCTCTTATCAAGCAAGCAAGTTTGAGGTTATGCACATCTTACATCCTCCTACGATAAAGGCGAAAGGCTATTCAATAGTGTTTTCATGTGTTATTCGTTGATATACTAGTTTAAATTGTTACTGCTGTATATTTGAAATGTTTTTCAAATTTTAGCTTCTTATCGATGTTACGGTGAGTCGCCACCTTGTTTGTTTATTTACGGCCGTAAGAGCATCATGAAGCCTAAAAACTCTTTGACCAATCAAAAAGCGGCACAGTTTTCCTGTAGTGAAAAGATACGAATAGCCATACTCTGTCTATAAAAGTACTGCACGACGTGGGGCACATACGTTGTTTTTAAACCGGGCTAGAATTTATAGTTCCAAATTGCAAAATGTAGTCCAATTGTAGACGCGAAATTCCTGAATTCGTAGTCACACGAATACTTTTCTGTTTACGCTTCATCTGGAAATCGAGGAATATTAACGTAAGCACCTCTGATTCTGCAACAACGCATGAGAGTTGAACCGATAAAATCTACTATCAATTGCTCCAAATGAACGGCGAAGCATTCAGACCAATGATTGAAGCTTGCCCACTGTACGCTTAGGACCGGATGTTTTCGAGGTATGTGCGAGATGGAGTCTGTACTCCGGCCCGGTCTGTAGGTCAGTGGGATCAATTCTACCGCTCTGAGGAAGAACGCCGTATGAGCTTATAGGTGTTGCCAAATTTCCTTTGCTTCGACACAAATTCCTTGATAAACTTATGAATATTTTTCTTCTAATTTTTCAGACAATTTTGTTTACAATGGGCCTGTTGCAAACTTTTGCTAGAGCAAAAATAAGAGTTGTTTCTTGTAGATAATGCCTCAAAAATCACGATGAGCGCATCGGCAAAGTCTGAAATGCACTCATAACTTCACAATCTGCGTAAGAAATTTGCGTTTTTTTAAGCTTCCCGCTTCAAAAACGACACTACGGCGTAGGTGAACATTTTGTCAGAGGAGTCGCTCCATCGTCGGCGATATTCATCATGGCCGACACTTGCGCGCAGTTTTGCGCGTAATTCGAGGAGAGTTCAAGGTCAATCAATGCGGGCGTGGAAAACATGAACGTTAAAACACGCCGATTGAATCCAGTTCAGGTATTATCTCGTCCCATCACACGTGTTTTGGCGGATTGGCGTCGGCCATGATGAGTATTGCCGACGATGGAACGACTCCTCTTACAAAATGTTCACCTGTGCCGTAGTATCGCTTTTGAAGCGGGAAGCTCAAAAAACCGCAAATTTCTTACGCAGACTGTGAAGTTATGAGTGCATTTCAGACTTTGCCGATGCGCTCGTCGTGATTTTTGAGGCATTATCTATAAGAAACAACTCTTAGTTTTGCTCTAGCAAAAGTTTGCAACAGGCCCATTGAATCTAAAATATATGAACATTTCACGGAAAAATATGCACAACTTTCCTTAAAGATACGCGTTTTATCCGAGGGAATTTGGCAACTCTCGCGCGTTCTTACGGTGGTTTTCCTTAGCACGGCAGGATTCCCGTCTCCTAAGTCGGTGACGAAGTCATAGCGCGGCGTTAAGGAAGGTCGGAGTCGTCTAGTAGCTGGCGATTGCGCAACTGACGACGAATCACCCGGATAAAATCTCATTTCATTGTCACTCCGTTCGGATGGATGAGGAGCTTGATCCTGTAACTGGTGTTACCGCTTTGTCGCATCGACTAGGTATCGTCTACTAGTCGGGCACGGTAGGATCAGTTACAGAATCCGGCTCCTGGATGCGCAAACGGCTTCGTATCCTCATAATCCACTTTCACGTCACAATGACACACATTATCGTAAAACGTTACTACGTTTCGATGTTGCCAGATTTTCCGTCGTACACTGGACTTATACCAGGATAATCTTTAATATTTCTCACTGAGAATTTACTGATTTTTCTTTTGATCTTATGAACAAATCAGAGGATTGTTGGACGATCGTTGCTCAGGTATAACTTTTGTAAAAATTAGAGGGTTTGAGTCAATTTTGCAACATTGGGATGGACTTAAGCTCCTTCGCCCGGAAAACGAAGACAGTTCGTCTGTGATGCGAAAAGGTGGGTATGTTGATCTTTCTTCGGTAAAATATTGGTCAATCAGAGCTTGACGCCAAATCCACCGGACGATCATTGTGGGACCTGACGGTCCCCAATTGAACGTCCTCGGAGGAATTTAGAGATCAAGAAGTAACTTATTGCATAAACGAGGGCACATAAGATTTCGATGACGCACAAGAGAGCTACGACCGAGATGGTTACTTTCCAGTTTCCTCTCCGTCGAAAATCCGGTGTTTAAGAGCAACTCGCGCAGGAAAGAATGAAGCGGGTTATCCTTCGGCCGCGCGGAATGTGGAAATACCGATAGTTCGCACAAAAAGCGTGCAGCATTAAATCATGTTGCCAACTGACAATGCACAACTCACGGAGGAAGATTCGAAAGGCATACAAATTATAGAGCGTAAGTTGGATTTACCTTTCTGATTGGTTACGCAAAGAATTTATTCGACTGAACACAGATTTCTATTTGAGTCTGACACAGTCTCAAAGCTCCAACTCTTCAAACGGAGACAGTTTTGTGGACTTGGTTCAAAAGCCACCGTTGACTAAAAAAAAACGAGAAATTAATAAAACTAGATTTTTACGAAGAGCTAGATAACAACTCTTCATCAAACTCATAAGCTACGTATATGCTGCATAAAACGGTTTAAGGGCAACGTGTATCATTTCAACGAAGACACGCCATATTCCAGGTAAGTGTCTCTTTTCATTCACGCTTCTGCGCATGATAGTTACAATATTTGCGCGAGCAGGTGAAAATTGAGACTTATCTGACATTAAGTATGACTGTAGGAGGCTTATTTTTTGTGACTTATTTACTTAAAATCCTTTCGCATATCCAAACGACTCAACGGCGATTTAGAGGATTTTGAATGAAAATTAAAACCGTGAATGTCGGTCTCTTTTCTTCTGAGGCACAAAAGCAATGAAATAATCCTCGCGCGCCATCCAACCATTTCGACAACGCCACTTGAACACAGCGTAAACGCTATAGATTGAGAGGTTTTCGGAAATCTTTCTAAAGGAAAGCTACCATTGCTTCCCAAGTTTTCTCTGACAAAGAGGATTAAAACGTCAAAATTACGCTGAGTGCAAATTCCTAGCCTTTTCCAAATTCTAAACGAAAAGTGCAAAGCTCAAATTTAACATCTCTTTTCGTACTCCGCGTTTTAATTTTCACTCCATTTACTCTGAGCCAAATTCCAATTGGATGAATGGAATTCCTGTCGTAATGTCAGCAACCAAGATTGCCATACCTCTGGTTCAGATTGAGAATTAATATTCAGAGTGGCACAAACAATGAGAACCGTCGAAGAGATCTCCTTTACAGTGGAATTTTTTTCTGGCACTTGTATAAGATAAAATAAAATACACCTTTAAAACGATGAGAATGCATGAATATCCGCAAGGAATACGTCTAACAATTAGTCGAAGCTTACACTTAAGGATACTTTTTTCCTGGCGCACTCATCATTTGAAGACGATAATGTCGCACTTCACTCAATTCGCAAAGTATTTGGCAAAAAAGAACCAACTTTCACTGCGAGCAGAAATTTGCTCGTTAATAAATACAGGCAGATTTTCACATTTCTTTTTGGAACGAAAATGTTTGTGGTTATCATTTTTGTGCGAATGAGGTGCAATTTCAAGTAAATTGTTTCCTATATTGGTGTATTCAACTTGATTTAAAATGTTTCCGATGGAGAATTTTCGCACATGACCGCTAAGAATCGCTAAACATACTCCACTGAACACTTTGTGGCAGTAGCGACTCAGGCAATGAAATCAATTACCATTCGCCATTGCAATCGCAAGAGCTCCTCCTTTCCGGACTTTTCCTGATTTCCAGTTTCGGTAGTTGTTTATTTTTCTTCTGCAAGTTATTTTAATTGCGTAACATTCCAACTTTTCATAATCGACAGAATCCATCATCACTTAGACCTTGAGCTTCAGGTCGAACTTATCTCCTTCAGCGTGAAAAGTTTACCAAATGCTAATCGCAAGGAATAGTTACGAAAAAACCTTAGAATTTTTAGATGATCAACACCTGTCGTGATGCAACACCACCGTTAAAAATTCCCGAATCTTTGGATTACTGTGAGTTACTCTTTCTTCGGTCGGATCAATCAAAAAAACTCGGTTGATCGATCAAATTTTCGTCCACCACACTTCAAGAGGTGTGTTACGTAATTAAAGGACGGTCTTTTACCAAGGATCTACTGAGAATTTGAGTGGATAGTAGGAATTTTAAACAATTTGTTACCATTTCAGTCGCGAGGCGACTGGACCCAACCGGCAACCGAGTTCGGATTCCTCGGCTTTAGGCTTTGTCGCCGCGTTCCTCGGAACGGGTTACAGGGGAAAGAGTGGACTACATTCTACATTTATGGTCTATATGTTAACAACGAGGAGCGCCAAGATGCTGTCCTCCCGGGCCACAGTGGATCGGGTCAATTAAAGAAGTCGGACATAAATTTTTCGACTAAAACTGCAAATTTTGATATAATTATAGTCAAATTTTCAATTTTTCGGGGTGCCCCTGTAAGAGAAAACCACGAGGAAACCAATGAACCCACTTTTAAAACCTCAAAGTTTTTTTATAAACGGTGTTATAAGCAATTAAAGTCTCTAAATTTTGCCCGACCTCCATCATTGACTCGCTCCACTGTGCGTCCTCTCGGTTTGGGCTCGAACGCCGATACCTCAAGACTGCCATGCTAAAGAGGAATGCCATATGAGCCTTCAAACGTCGCCCAATTTCCTTCGATAAAAAGCAAACTCAGCGGGTAAATCGTGAATTTTTTTCCTTGAAATTTTAAGACAGTTTCGGTTGCAATTTAATCTAAAATATATGAAAATTTCAAGCGGGAACGTGCATAACTTTCCTCGAAAATACGGGTTTTGTCCGGAAAGATTTGGCAACTTTCGGTTGGACATACAGCGTTTTTCCTTAGCACGGCAGAAGAATCCTCCAGCTCATCGACCGAACCTCAAACAAACAGCGAGGAGCAAGGCCGTGCGTGGCGACCGTGTGGGAGTCGCCCGACCGAAAACCCGCAGATTGAGCCGCGTTCGTCGCATGAGCGAACTCTCGGATCCCGATTTCTGTTGTCGTGGAATGTAATAAAGTGAATTCGTAGCAATTAGTGTGCAAACATACAGGTATGCATCAAAGTCGGGGTAATAATTTGCAAAAGCTCGGGCTTATGCCACACGGTAATTATGCATATGAACGGCATATGAACTATGAGCGTATTCTCGAAATTAGACGTTTCTTTTAATAGTTGAGTTTCAATATACATCTGAATGTCAAGACTGGTTCAAAACAATTGAAATTTGAGGGACCCTCAAGGGGGGGGGGGGTTGTTAAAGGTAATAAAGCTTCAACCCAAGTCTCCGTGGTAACGTACACGTCTCATAAACGAACTGTCTAATTCATGTGTCTCGTGACCCATCATAGAGACACATCTCAGCAGTTGTTTTTTAAGATAGAAGAAAAAAATTGCTGTTTAAATCCTAACGTAGAGCAAGAATCCGGACATGAAGCTATGAAACACAGCCGAGTCTCGAATATCAGCGGTAGTTGGGACCGGAGTTACTGCGGGTAATCGCAAATCGCGGATACCTGATTATATCCGAAACTAAGCTATTTGGGCTAGAAAAGATTTTAAAAAGGCTTCATTATCTATATCTGTATCAAAGACAGCACTTGTCAGTAGGACATATATGCATTAGATATAATTGAATAAATTCTACCTTACAAAATAGTCATTTTGGCAGACACAGTTTCTTGAGGAAATATTTTTACGGAATTTTCAACCAAGAAAAAATAAGCTGGGGTCACGCCGAGAGGAATAAAGTGAACCATACCGTTGCTGTGCGCATACTCCCATCATGATACAGTGACAAAACAATTTGATCGGAAAATTTTGCGGACAGCCACATACAAGTCAAATCAAAATATTTTCGAGACCCCATCTCAGCTGTGCAAATAAAGCGAACCGACGCGACGGATAGGTTAATTGTGGGAATCACCTATATTTGACACCTATTAGCTAATGATTGACGGACGACTCGTTGAGCATTTTTTTGGCCTAATCATGACATGATGTTGATGAATGTCGAGTTAAGCAGCTCGGAAAACAAGTTTGTCAAACAAATCCTTCCCCGGTGCGCAGCTTGCTTCACGTGTCACTTATCCATCATAATTAGGCAAAAAATGACGTCACCCAAACCCAAAATTGATGCACGATTGGCGGCTTCTGCTTGATTTATTGTTACTGTACCCATCAAAGCTCTAAGATAGAAAGTCGTCCACAGAATAATGGCAACTGTTTCATAAACGCAGATTGAGCGGTTTTGAGAAGATACATGAGGCCCTGATGACTGCGGCGAGAGTTCATGAAGTAAAATGAGACAGTTTTGAGGGGGCCTCGTTTAGGATAAAAATAGCCCTGCCTTCTATCTATTGCCAAAAAATAACGCGCTTTTCTGTTTACCAATTGCTTTCTTAAGATTGCGTTTTTAAGACGCATCGGAACAATAAACCGTGCCTTCGATAAACAAAAATAATAACACCTTGTGCGTGACGAGGTACTGAGGAACTCCGGCTAGTGCGCCGTGCGACGCTGCTGAGTACATCGGGTGAGATGCCTTTCTCTATAGGGGTCATTTCAGTATTATGTATCGCACTTTTTCCGATTTTTTTACCCTCCTCCCCCTTGCAACGCATCCGTAACGCAGCTCTACGTCTCTCCTCCTTTTGAATCACGTAAAACTGACTTAACCCTCTTCCCCCAATTTCCAAAAAATCAAGGAAACGTTCATTCGGGAAGGGCGGAATTTTCGATTTTTTACACGTTTTTATCAAAAATATTTCGTTTCCCCCGGCTCGGATTTGTTACGTAACGCTGACTCAAACTCCCCCCCCCCTCCCCACTGAGTGCGTTACTTAATGCTAGAGCGGCCCCTCTAGACTGCTGAAATGAAAATGAGTGGAAGCCGCAGTAACAAACCGCAGAAAAACAGAATTAGGATCGGGAAATTTGAAGTATCTCAGAAAATTTTTCTCAGCAAGATTCTTAACATTTGACGCTCCTCATTCTCACGAATAATTAGATTGAGCGTGAGTAGAGTACCTATATTGAGAGAGTATGGCCACTGGAGTTACCACCTCTGATTGGCTCAGCCATCTTAGGCTGAATGGAGCCCTTAGGACCCAAAAAAGGCGGACGCCATAAAGTTAATGTAATGCAAAATGATTCAAAATGTAGTTGTCTTTGCTTATCGTAACGAGAACTTTACCCAAATGCACTATTGCGACTTTTTTACATATTTTTAAGGCTAATCGTGTGCAATTTTTGAGAGAAATGATCTTAGATGTGGTAAGGTTGGCAGCAAGTGCGGTTGGTGATAACCGTCAAAAGTTGGCAATGACCCCCCTCCCATCCTCAAAAACCAAAACAAAGCACCGCCATTTTTGGGTCCTAAGCCTCTCCATAGGACCCAGTGGCCATACTCTCTTAATATAAGTACTCTAAGCGTGGGTGTCGGACCCGTTAAGAATTTAATAGGGACTTCCCGATCTAGTAGCGTTGCAACGTTATTTTGCCCTCTTACTGCAAAACTCTTCGATTCAGTGACCGGAGAAAATTCGATTAAGGCGGAGTATTAAAGCTCCTCTCCACGTGCAAACTCAAGATTTCGAGAAGCTCCTCGATGGCTAATCCAGCTCTCTCATTGGCCAGCGGTGCAAGTTCGGGATAATCGATGAGCCCCTCCGAGACCTCCGCTTATAACGTGGAGAGGAGCCCTCCGGACAATCCGGTCTATATTGCGGGCTCTTCTTCATCAATATTTCACGAAACAAATGCTGCTCACGGCGAAAAGCTCGGAATCCAACGCAAAGGTCAGAAACTAAAGTTTTTATGGACGGTGCAATAGTATTCTGCTTTCGAAAATGTTTACGTACAGCAGACTCTGGATTATCCGGCTTCGTATAATCCGGATCGATTTTGCAACCATGTAATGTAACTACGTACGCATTCCGATAAGTGAGCGGATGCGCGGAGAAGCGGTCGCAAGGCATATTGGCGCCTGCAAGGCTGAAGGAATACTTCACGCATTGCGGCAAACAGTGAGGTCGGCGTGGAACGCATTAGCGCCTACTAGATTGCATAAATACTTCTCGCATTACGCCAAACGCAGTGCAGTCGGTTAGCTAGCCTAAAACGCACATTAGCGGCTACAAGACTGCATGAATACTTCACGCATTGCGCACTTTAATCGTTGTATTATAATTTATCGTTGTCGGCTACCATTCACAATCACCATTGAGTCGTTCAGTTTGGCGTTAACCTTTTAAATTCGTGTTGGTATGTACATGATGTATATAATAAGAATACTGTGGTGTTGGTTGGTGGTGTTTGTGTTTACTATTATTTTCCGGATTTCTTTTTCATCCGGATGGGCCCGGCACCAATTAATCCGGATAATCCAGAGTCAACTGTACCTACTTCCTACTTTACCGCAATGGAGACTAAGAACCCTGCTCTTCATCGATGGAGATTTCACAAGTTGGCAACACTGTTTATCTTCCATCTAGGTCCATTAAAAATATCGATTTAGGTGAGGTAAACCGTCTCGCCAGGAATCGATTGTTTTACATACGTTTAGTGGAGGAAAAGCAGTGTTGTCAACTTTCAAGAGTCGCCACTGCTCTCCAGTGAGCACCGAAACTTAAGTTGTTCGCGCATTGTATTCTTCGTGAAATATTTCAGAGTAAACATTCAGATCCAAATATATGTACAGTTTACTGAGCATTTTAATCCACAGCTTGTTCTAGTTCATTTGAAAAGACTGATACCAACATTTTAGCTTTGAAAATCATTTTCCGCGGCATGCAATTTAAAAGTACATGGAAAATGAGAGTTAATGTGCGCTTTCCGTTTTCTGTACAGCGTCCAATCGAAAAAATCACTCTCATGACTTTCGACAATTTTAATTGTATCGTGTTGTGCGAAAATCGTTTACGTCCATTTTTCAGTCTCGAGTTTTTTTGGATTGGTAATACTTTTTAGAGTTAAAAACAACCATGAGAGTGGTGTCAATACTTGATTTAGGGTTATCCTCATCCAAAAACAAGTAGTGGCACCACTTTCATGCTTGCTTTTAGCTCTGAAAAGTATTATCCACATAAAAAAACTGAAAGCTGATAAAATGGACATTACCGCTTTTCGCGCGTTACGATTCAATTATTGCACTTTCTGTTTTTTGCAGGAGGAATCATCCAGTGGCGTGGCGTGAATTGCGATGTATCGATTGTTCTGCCATTTAAACTAATGGTAAAGAATTGATTATCAAGGTGTTCGCTGCGAAAACCCTAATCATCGATCCTTTTCTGTATGTTTAAATGGAATAACAATCAATACATCGCAAAGCACGCCACGCGACTTGGAATCATCCTCAGAGAGGCAAAACCGCGAGAAACGATATCATGCATTTACTCACTGTTAACGAATTCACGACATGTTGCAGATAACGAGACTGCTCACAGATTCAAGCGCAAGCGTGTAGTTTTATCTCACCTGTAACAAGGAAAAAAAGGGTTCATAACAAAAACTGAGAAAAAGAAAAAGGTTTGTTAACAGAAGATTATGAGTGCATCAACTGATACACATCTAATGAGCCGGCTTTCGACGTAATTATTTTAACTCGTTACTTGGACATGCTCGCACTATCCCCCGGGAGGTTAATTAAGAGGCACACACTACTGAAGAAAAACCTAACCTCATTTGTTTTTTTCTGTTAGCTAGTTATGACGAAACATGCGCTACTTTTTTATACGTATCACTTCCTCGCGGCTTTTCTGGCCTGCCTCATAAAACCAAAGAATCCCTGGGACCCTGGTGTGCTGTGTTAAGGAAGAGGCTGATGGACTTTTGCACACATTTTTATGTGCAAATGTGCTTTTTTTTTGGAACTTTGTAGAAATGGGAAAAGTGGACAATTCATTGCACAAATCTGACCATTTGGCAACATCTCAAGAGGGCGTAATATGGAATTATGGAAAATAAAACTTTTCCTTCGCACTTTTCCAGGATAAGGGCTGTCCGATGATCACAATCATTACATGAGCTTTATTTTATTTTTAAAAAAAGGAAATAACTTGGAGATTCGATAGCCTCTCGGCAATCGTTCGAGTATAGCTCGTGACATTTTTAGTATGCCTTTTCAGTGCTGCCACTTCTCTAAATAGCTACGCATATTTGTGCAAAAGTACCCTTCTTCAAAAAATAGAAAATGTGTGCAAATGCCTTACATCGAAGGAAAAACGTCGTATGGATCTTTAAGCGCTGCCAAAATTCCTTTGATAAATATACATTTTAAGGAAAATTGGTGGATATTTCTCCTCCAATTTTTTAGAGGAGTTTATTCGCCACTTTATCTAGTGTATCGGCGTCTCTCGAAGAAAAATGAGCATGAGTTTCCTCAAAATTAGTTATTTTCTCGGGGAAAATTTTGCAGCGTGTGAATGCTTATACGACGTTCGCGGCAGTAGTGTTCACAGTTCGCCTTCATCATTTGCTGATGTTGGTGAAATGCTGCTTCTGTTCTTACTGGCATGCTTCCTCTTCAATACGTAAAGAACAGAGCACATTTCTTGTCTACTCTTCACTGCAGTGAGCTCAAAAGGGAGGGATTATTATTGTTCACCTCGTGGTGCTGCAGCAAGGCATGTCTAGAGGAATACTGCCGTGCTAAGGAAGAACGCCGTATGAACCTTCAGGCGTTGCCAAATTTCCTTGGATAAAACACGAATTTCCTGGTAAATTTATGGATATTGTCTTTTTTCAGATAATTTAGATCACAATTTTGCCTAAAGATTCTGAAAATTTAAAGAAAAAATATGTATGACTTTCCTAAAAAATAAACATTTTACCGAAGGAAATTTGGCAACTCTCGAGTGTTCATAAGGCGTTCTTTCTTAGCACGGTAGAATAGTGGATCCAAAAGAGTGAAAAGTTACAGCGCGCGGTGCCTGAGGGCTTTCAGTTATGAGTTCTTTTGAAGGTACACGAAAATTAGTCTCACTTCAATCTCTCTCAAAGCTTTTTCATGCGACGTAATTTTAATATTGTCAACCTAAGAGCTAGATGCGCTACTAAGCTCTAACGAACGTTACTGCTTTTACGAAAATTTTAAAACTGCGAAAAATCGGCGAGTTGCGTTTGAAACACTTCGACTGGGCGTTGGAATATAATGCAAGAGATTCGATTT
Organism: Bemisia tabaci; assembly: GCF_001854935.1. NCBI lineage: Eukaryota > Metazoa > Arthropoda > Insecta > Hemiptera > Aleyrodidae > Bemisia > Bemisia tabaci. The sequence continues at coordinate 5,012,969 of NW_017547177.1, forward strand.
TCTATCCACATTTATTCGAAGGGCTTTCAAAGGGGTCATTAAATTGGCATGAAAACTTAATAGATATTAAGGTTGCGCAAGGAGCCATTTCGCCTTCAATTTCCGACACAGAACAAAAGCTGCTCTCGCGGTGCAATAGTTGCCTGCACGAAATTTTTCAATTAGCGGTAAACTATGATGCCTTTCGTGGTGATTTACAGTAAATTAATGTCTCTCCTTAGTCCAGGCAAATAAGCCATGAAAAGGGCTATAGCCTGCAAAAATCCCGGGTAGCAATGTTTTCATCGATTCCTACGTAATTTTTGACGCTGAATCCGAATTTCAACTTTGCGCCATTAAATTCGGACCGGAAAGTTGCCAAATTTGGCAAAAATGGCCTAAAATCGGACTTTTTTTTCCGGATTATGACCTGTAACTTGCCAAAAATTGATCTGACGATAAAGTTAGTTATTTTCAGAAATAAAGCTCGTTAAATTTCCTATAAAAAAGTTTCTATAAACTTTTTTGCTCAAGGCAAAATCAAGCGCGCTGGCAGGCTCCAAACTTTGAAAAATGAGCGAAAATTTGGTTTTTTGCGGGTTATGGCCTGTGACTTGTCCAAAATTGATCTAACGACAATTTGGTTGTTTTAAAAAAAAAGTTCGTGAAATTTCCCATAAACAAGTTCCTATACACTTTTTTGCTCAAGGAAAAATTAAGCGCGCTGGCGGGCACCGAACTTCGAAAAATGAACGAAAAATGCGTTTTTTTGCGGTTTTTGCAAAAATCCCGTGTAGTTATGCTTTCAGTGATTCCTTCGTAATTTTTGACGCTGAATCCGAATTTACTTTCTACTATCTATCTACTATATATCTACTACTATCCGAATTTTGCACTATTAAATTCGGACCGGAAAGTTGCCAAATTTGGCAAAAATGACCTAAAATCGGCCTTTTTTCCGGATTATGACCTGTAACTTGCCAAAAATTGATCTGACGATAAAATTAGTTATTTTCAGAAATAAAGCTCGTTAAATTTCCTATAAAAAAGTTCGTATACACTTTTTTGCTCAATGCAAAATCAAGCGCGCTGGCGGGCTCCGAACGGCTCCGAACTTTGAAAAATGAGCAAAAATTGTGTTTTTCGCGGTTTTTGCCCGATGTCTCCTGTTTTAATCGTCCAACGAGTAATTTCTGGACAAATTAAGTGAAGATGATAAAATTTACTCCTAGTGAAATTAATTGATGTAAATAATAAGAATAACCCAACACATTACAGTATGCGCAATTTTCGCACATTTTACAAAGTTCGGAGCCCGCCAGCGCGCTTGATTTTGCCTTGAGCAATAAAGTGTATAGGAACTTTTTTATAGGAATATTTAACGAGCTTCATTTCTGAAAATAACTAATTTTATCGTCAGATCAATTTTTGGCAAGTTACAGGCCATAATCCGGGAAAAAGTCCGATTTTAGGCCATTTTTGCCAAATTTGGCAACTTTCCGGTCCGAATGTAATGGCGCAAAGTTGAAATTCGGATTCAGCGTCAAAAATTACATAGGAATGGATGAAAACATTGCTACCCGGGATTTTTGCAGGCTCTTTTCCTTGTTTGCCTGGACTACCTCTCCTATTTAAGACCGAGTGGTATTTCAATGAGGAATTTGTTAAAACTGACATTTTATTCTCAAATTTCTTCAGAGACACAATCATGCCCCACGAGCATACAGGAACGACGTTGAACGATTGAGTCTCCGACTCGAAGTTTCACTCAAAAGCTCGATCTCATCTTGGGAGACTCACCGCCCCCTAACCCCCCTTGTCCGTTTAAACTGGCTGGGCCCGCCTACGCCATCTGGTAAACGAGGCGAGTTTAAACCCGAAATTCAAGCTGACCCAAGGCATTGGAGGTTGGGGCAGTCAAGGGGATGTAAAATACACGCTGCAAGCGACCAAAACGGAGAGAGCAACCCACCCCTGTAATTAGTCACTTACTCTTTGCATCAGAGATAAAACCGAGCACACGGGCAGCTCTGTCAGGTTGTTGCCAAAATCTAGAGCCTCTTCAATCCTCAACGGGAACTCTTAATAAAATACGGCAATGATGCACATTGGACTTGCCCTGCCTGTTAATAGAGTAAGTGAGTAATTGCGGGGGTTAATATTAACGCTTTCCTCTGAATTTCAACTGGAATGTTGGTTTTAAATGGTGGCAAGGCAGGCACCAGAAAAATCAGACAAAAAGGATAGAAATTATTACATTTGAAGAACACCCAAGTGTTTTATTCACAGGCTTGATACACATGATTGTGGGCCAGCGCCTTGTAAGTATCAACCTCCGAGTCCAACGTGCTACCGCACAAATCAAAAGCATTCGTAGATTTTCGAGTTTCTTCTGATAAAATTTAAACTATTTCAAAAAGTTTCCAATATATTCCCTTGAATTTTTCAGAGACTTTCATGCGAAATAGTTTCTATTGGATTTGAAAAAGTTAATGAGAAATATCCATAACTATACTAAATAATACGTATTCTATCAGGGTTTAGGCAGCAATTCAACAGCACATATCGTCGGTCTCCTGATGTATCCTGTATCTCAATTCCACGTGAGCCCCGTTTTACATGTAAATCCATCCTTGGGACTCGTGCAGAAATCGAGATACGCCTTTATATCAAAGGAGAGACCACAGGGTCATCTTTTAGTGCAGCATCATAATCGCTATGCTACAACGCACTCCGGCGCTCTGCGACACATGTTCGCCATCCTTTCCTCTCGAAACGGAGGTCACCTGGTGAATTGCACTTTGTAATTTCATCTTGAATGTCCTTGAAGAAACACCGCGGAATATTTTAGAATTGCCGAGGATCGACAAGGTAATCCGAAACCTTTCGACAGAACACACACATGTAACGAAGACGAAGATCATAAAAAGAAGACACGGTGACACCGATCTGGAGGGCTCAGCTACCAGCAACCGGCAACAATCGCGAACATCGATAGGGGTCTTGGCGCTGGATGAGGAGCGATCCGTTAGCCATTCAGCGCCGGGAATATCCATAATACATTGCAACAATGTAATTAGATTAAACAGAGGATAGAGCTGTGGAGATATTCACGATCGGCGCAGGTTGGCAGGCGATGCAACTGGGGAAGGCGTGAAGTGGGGATATTCTTCACGCCATTCATGCGAGATCTAAAAGTGGGTGAGCGCGGTGCAATTTTAGAGCACGCTTAGTTCAGTTCTGCAGCAGAAAAAAGAGGTACAGGCTGAACCGAGTTGCAATGAAAAACGATATAGGGAGAGTTCGCACGCAGAATAGTTGCAAAACAACACGCTAAAACGAGCAAAACGACTGCAGAAAATTCTACAGAGCAAACATTAGTCCACGGAAAAAGAGGTTAGAGGTTCTTGGATGATTTGGGCAATTCCGATTGATGGTGGTAGTACCCCAGTAAATTAGTTTACTGACCCAAATGTTGCGGTACTTCCACAATTAACTAGAGTAGTAACCCAATTTTTTAGGGGATAACTGCTAACACTTCTTTTCCTTGTCGAAATGTGAGTTTATGTCGATGACGGACACAGTGAGATGAGGAAATCTCCTTAACTTGAAAAATTTCTCAATGTAGGTACACATAGGTTAATAGCCCACGCGGGGATATATTTTTTTTTTTTTAAAAAAAATTCACACATTTTCACTATGTTCAGCCATTTTTTTCTGGGAGGAAAAAAAGGCGCGGCCCGGAAAGCTTGAGCCTTTTTACTTTTGAAATCGATACTGAACTGACAAGTTGTCAGCTTAACATCAAATAAATAGGATGTCCTTTTTTGCTTATCACACAACCAACCGTAAGTGGCGTCATTTGTCGCGCATGACTTATGCAAAACAGCGACCACCCGTAATTATCACCTGTAAAAAGTCGCGTGGCGATAGCCTAGCACCTGATTGGTCGACAAGCCTAGAATTTCAACGAATAGGAGGATTCGAAAACTCAAATAAAAGAATCCTCTGAGAATCTGAAGGCAACGCTGTTGCACTCCGCTTGACACGTCTCGATATCTCATAATTAAGGACTCGAAACATTCAATTTGTCAAAGATAAGTTCACGAATGGAACAGGTTTTTCCAGCGTCCGCCGCGGCCGACCCGCCGAGACACTAATTGGCCGAAGAATTGATAGAGACTAATCATTTCGTTCCCGAGTTTCATTTTCGAGTTCTCGTTTCATTTTTCGAAAAACGAACGCGTGATTGAGTGAAAATTCCAAGGGTCTCTCCAATACAGTGCAAATCTCTTCTTCCTTCATATTATAAATTGGTGGGGAGAGGCAAAAAGAATACCGTAACACTGGCAAAAAAACACATTGGATCTAGAGTCCAGACTCCTGAAAACATTGACAAGAAAAATACTCTTGATTCAATCGGATCTTTGCGTAAATCAAAACGAAATCCGCTTAAATTAAGAGGCTTGGTTATTGATTTAAGCTAGATTCTGACTGAATCAAGAGTACTTTTTCTTGTCGATGTTTTTAAGAGTCTGGACTCTAGATCCAATGTGTTTTTTTCCGGTGAGGGAAAAAAATAAAATGAGAAATAAACCCCTTGCCAAAAACAAAATAACAAAACCGATTTTGAGATAAATCCCTCGAATGAACATGAAATCACAAAATCGGGCGAGGATATTTAATTTGAAACATTCATCTGAAAATTTCAAGGAAAAATAAGCCTAACTTTTCTCCAAAGTACATGCTTTATTCGGAGAAATATGGCAACCCTTAAATGTTCTTGCGGAGTTTTTACTTTAGCAAGGCAGAATAGCCATGGCCGTTAGTCAATATCTGCGTGAAAGTTTGACCGATTGCCACCAAAAAGTAGGATTAAAATCACTCAATTATTATGAAGAGCGAGAGACTTCAAAAGAGCAGTACTTTTCAGGTTTTACTTTTAATGCATTGTACCTTGATTGATTTATTTAAGCTTCCATCCTCTAGCGGAAAAAACGATTTGACTCTGAGAACAATGGAATGGAAACAATGAACCTGCCTTCCTTTGACCCTCAAACAAGTTCAAGCGCCAATTTTTCCACGAATTCCACCGGATATTTTCGGTTCTCACCGAACATCGAACCGCGACCTCGATCAGTTCCTGTTGGGAACGATAATTTCCCTTCCGAAACTTTCCGCACTTCGGAACTTGCGGGCATAACTGACGGATTACTTAAGGTCCCTATAGAGGAACAGATTAAAATTATCAGTTGCGCGCAGAGGCATGGATAGGAGAATCGCTTATTAGTCGCGGAATGGGGTAGATGATGCAACAGGTTCCACATCATTGTCGTGCGAAGTGCTTAAAACGTCACTCATTAATCATCATTGAAGGTCGGCTTATTGTTGCGATTCTATAGCGTAAAAGTAGCTTTGATTTTCGCACAATCGAATTTTTGCAAACAGACGTTGCCGAAATGTTCAATAGTGATAGGTACCTACACTGACGAAGGAAAAACGCCGTATGAACATTCGAGAGTTGCCGAATTTTCTTCGATAATTTTTTTTTTTTTTTTTTTTTTTTTTTTTTTTTTTTTTTTTTTTTTTTTTTTTTGAGGAAAGGTTTGAATATATTTCTTCAAAATTTTCAGAAACTTGCAGTGGTATTGCGAATAAAATTATATGAAAAATTGGAATAAAAATATTCACAAATTTTCCCGAGAATTCGTGATTTACCAAAGGAAATTTGGCAACGCCTGGAGGTCCATACGGCGTTTTTCCTTAGCACGGTAGAACAGAGGAGCACATTTCTCGGGCGGGAAGTCAAGCAATACAAGCAGTGTATCTTCTTTGAAAGCAGTTCAGGTATAAGATTTGCCAGATTCAAATCCCACGGTAGTCTTAATACTGACTTCATAATATGACTGCATTTCCGAAAGTTAGAATTTCCTTCGTCTTTATTTCTGAATTTTCCTGCATTTACGCGAATAGGCAAAAATACAGTACCGTGCATCAGAACATCCATGCAGGAGAAGCTGAACATTTTATCCGTAGGTACCGTAAAGTATTAATATCCCCTTAAACGCCAATCGAAAAAAATTCCCCTTGAATTTCAGTCTCTCTCGACTTCTTTGAATTTCTCACTGTTTCCCCTTCTAATAAGAAACTTGCAATACACTATTAGAAGTTCTGTCACGATTCACTGGAGAAAAAGTCTCTTGGATCCAGAGTTCAAGCTCTTGAAAAATTAGACAAGAAAAAAACGATAATATTCAATCGGATTTTTACTTGAATCAAAAGGAAGTAGGTTTCAATGAAGAGGCTCAGCTCTCGAACTCAATTCACGCAAAAATCTGCATAAATTTAGAGTACGTTGCTCTTGACGAATTTTTCAGAGGTCTGGACTCCGGACCGAAGAACCTCCCCCCCTCCCCCGCGTTTTATTTTTGCTAATAGAGGAGCTCACTAGAGGTCATTACGTGCGGCCCATGAATGACACGAATGACCTCCATTTGAGAAATATTTGAAGGCAATTCGATACTGTATGAGCGAATGGACGCCTTTCGTTGCCTTTGACAACGCTAATAGCACGATATTTTTTTCAAGTCAGATAGCAGCACATCTGAACCGGAAAGATCGCGATAAACTCTCTTCACCCAATTTTTTTCGATTGCAAGACGAAACCGATCACAGACAAACAAACACATGATAACCGCGTTGCGAAGAAACAAACAGCACCGATGACTCAATTCGGACGGAAAAAAGGGAGAGAGAGAAAAAATTAACGCACCAGATAAGATAGAGGAGCACGCACATTCCGTGAGATTAAATTGTAAGACATCTCCACAGAGTAGCCAGTGTTCTGAAAAAGGTTTAGGTGTTAAATCACGCTTTTTTACAGGGTGTTTCTGATTTATCACGATGAAAGAGGGACCTTTTTTTCAATTAAAGATGATAATTATTAACTTCCTCTAAGTCTGAGTTGAAGTCGGAAAACCCTGCCCCTGCCAGCAAGGAACTTTTCAAGTTCAGTGCAATAAACTTGCGATTTTGGGGCAGCAAACACCTTTAACCGAATGTATTGCATACCGTATTTCTTTGCATTGAAAAACACATGCAACACATGCTAAAGTAAACTCTTCAGAGAAATGAGACGCATCATTTTGCCGTTTCCCGCACGCAGGAACGTGTAACTTCATTTTGAGATTGTAAAATTGACTCGAACAATTTAAGTAACTTTTTAAACGAATCTTTCGTTGAATTTCACATGAAATAAGAAAAAAAAGAATCGGTGAAACTTCAAGTCAGAAATGCCCAATATTCTCCTGCTAAGAATGCAATTTCCGAGAGGAAGTTTGGCGAAATTGGAATTTACGTTCTTTTGTGAGGTAAACGACGATTTCTACCAGCAAAACACATCCCGACTTTTCCGTGATTAACTCGGAACACCCCGTGAATAGGAGGATAGATCGTCGGTTGCTTGGCAACGCCGGCGGTTAAAGTGTTAATTATATCATTTGCAAGAGGAAGCACCCGAGACGGACAACAGACACAGAGACGATCGCTTGCTGAGCTCGCACGGTTAAACCAGAAACCGCACCGCGGAGCTCATGTCTCATTCCCACGGATTTCAATTTAAACGGCGGAAAAAAATCCTAGCTGAAATAACTCATGCTCTGTCTGTATTGATCGAGGTGTCTGGATCGCGGAGTTGCTACGCGTGGGGTGAACCGGGAAAACTCGATGGAAAAATCGAGGATCTTTGGTGCAACGGCCTATACAGCTTCTAATCCAGCTAAAATTATGCAACTTGGATCTTTGCATATTGACGTATTTACACTAGAAAAAAAACACATTGGATCAAGAGTCCAGACTCTTAAAAACATCGACAAGAAAAAGTACTCTTGATTCAATCAGAATCTAGCTTAAATCAAGAACCAAGCCTCTTAAGCGGATTTCGTTTGATTCAAGCAAAAATCCGATGGAATCGCGAGTATTTTTTCTTGTCAATGTTTTCAAGAGTCTGCACTCTAGATCCAATGTGTTTTTTTTTCCAGTGTAAAAGGAATTATGTTAAACGCAACCAAAATTTCCTTCCCTTTGGACGTAGCCCGCGTGGTGTTTCAGATGTAAAAACACCGATAGTAACCTTGATGAATAATACATAATTTGAAAGTTGTATTTTACAGTACTTTGTGATGCGAGTTTTTTTCTGCTTTTAGGTTCATCCGCCTACCGTCTAGACGTCCACATGCCTGATATTACGTCCATTTCTCTTGATAATGTTTAAATAATGAACGAGGTAAACAAGGTGCTTAATTTAATTGGTCTCAATTGAGTAAACAGAATTGGGGAACTAACGTCGTCTCATTAATGTCTTTCTCTGCTGATTTAAAATGATAATTTTCAGGTCACTGTGCGCCGTCAGTCATTATAAGCATTGATAATATCCCGTGATACATTTTCCTATCGCACCGAAAAGTAGTTAATTCCGCATTGTCCATCCGCTGCGTAAGAATTTAGGACGAAAACATGAATTTAATAAAAAATACCTTCCCAGCTGAACAAATCATGCGTGTTGACTCGCAGTTTCAAAAACCACAAGACCCAGATTCGTCTGGAAAGTGGTCGGAAAAAGCTTGAAAAAAGCGGGAATTTATCCAACTAATGACCTTCTGAGGAGGCTGGCAGATTTAAATGGAATTTTTCAAGTAAAAGATACGAGGTGGAACAAGGTATGTGACTAAATGGAGTTAATGACATAAGTGAAAAGAAAATTGAGTGCGGCTGAAGGTATTTCTGAATTCCTTCAGTTCCTCGATAATTAAAATGCCTGTAGTAAATCGGACTAACCCAACCATGCCAGTTTGATTGAATTACTGATTAGTTCTTCTAAGCAACGTGATTCGCTCCAGATTCTCCGCAAATAAGCATCGTGATAATCACCATTCATATAATTGTAGACGCTAATTATGTCATAAATCTAATCTTACGCTTGTTGTTTTCCAGTCTTTCCAAACCGTCAGAGACCCTGATATTTTGTCTAGTTTCTACGGCGTCTTCGAACAAATTGTTCAGCTGAATGCAAAACCAAATATTATAACTGACTTCCATATAATCATACTTCAGAATCACAGAATAGTTTTAATTGATCGATCCCACTGGAAACGAAACCTATCTGTGTGCGGAATCTTAGTTACTTATAAACTAATTTTTTATCAAAACAATTCAAATTTAAAATCTCCTTAATTAATTTTCTCGCAAACGTGTCCGTCCGTGAGCGGGTTTGTGTTTCGCTGCTAAATAACCGCTTCAATTTTTTTAAATTTTTAAATTGGGCCCCTCCACTTTTCAATTCTTGAACCGCGGAGAAATATTAATCACATGAAATGTTCTTAATTAGCTGAATCATGTAAAAAAAATGGGTTTTCTCCGGATCACGGTAAGAAAGTTCCAAATTAGCTGCATCCAATTACACTCAGCGAGATCCGAAACTAACGAGGTTTCTGCAAAAGTTACTCGCAGTTTTAAGGATTCCCATAAGTTACAGCTTTAAACCTCCCTCAAAAGAAATTCTAGTTCCTTGAGACTTTTCCCCGATGAAAAGTTGGTAGCTCTACTTTTAAAGAAGCTGCACCAGAAGAGGAAAGGGAGAAACCTTGAGGGTATAGGGATTGAAGTAGGAGCTTATTTCTCGTTCCCAGGAATTTCCGACTTTAATCCATTCCCTTGGGAGACATTAACGACGAAGCATAGTAAGCGCTTACAATCAGAGAAAGCAATCGAAGCTTTCCCGGAAATTCCCGTTCTCGGCGTATTTTATGTTTTCCGGGAAACTTCTAGCGAAAAAAAAAAAAAAAAAAAAATCATTTGCACAAAACATGGGGTAGGTATCCAATCTTACATTGCATCAAGTCAATCATGACTTGAAACACTCCACGGTTTGGTGGCATAAGAATACATAGGTACATGTAAATAATAAACTGATGTGGTGCGGGCGTCTCCGACGATTCCACTGTAAGTAAGAAATAACCTCAAGTAAAATCAGGGACCGAGAGCGGAGCAAACTAGCTATTCGCTCTTCGCTCGGGCCGAAGAGCGGAGTTTCTTTTTTCAACCGCTCGCGCTCGCCGGGAGTTTGCTCGGCGAGCAAACTCTCAGGGAGCGTTGAAAAAGAGCGAAGAGCGAGGCTGATTTTAGCCACTCCCGGGGAGNATAAAAATAAAAGGAAATCCGAATACATTGCGAAACCAAAGACAGGTGGTGAACCTGCACTAACTTACTGACGACAGGTGAAAACTTTGACTTTCGGGTATTCAAAAACTCTGTTTGGACAGAAATAAGGCAGCAACTGTCACTTACTGTATGTTCCTTGTTGGCTGTTGAACTACTTTCAAAGCATCTAATACCAAACAACAACTTGATTCCTCACTCCCGTTTTCAGTTATTACGATATGGCCACAAGAGAGGGACCACACCTAGCTTTTGCAGCTTATCTCGAAGTCAAATTAAAAATATTTTTCCTTGGAAAGAATCAAGCAAACGCCACTGGACGTTTCGCTGCGATGGACATCAATAACACAAAAATTACGACAAGAGTCACTCTTCCTTCGGACATCACGCTGAACCTAAAATGTCTGATACAACTATATCAACTCCTGAGCCGCTCAAATTGTATTCATCAAGTTGAAGGCGAACTTTGCACTGTGGGAAGAAATTATACCCTCATGAGCGCTATCAAACAACGATGTATAATCTAATGAATGATACCAACTGATTCCAACGCAATCGTTAACCATTCACCGTCAAACATTTATACCACCAAGGCAACACGGTTCTGAATAAACGTCGCCAGATCCACCTTAAAAATGCTCTCGATTCGCATGAACGCCGCCGCGCCGTCAACAAGCAAGCGACGACCTCCCGATGGCTGCGACATTCCTGCCGCGAGTTCTGCCGTCTGCACGGTCTTCTTCACTTCTCCACGCGATCCAGGACTGTGGATAGACCAGCGCTGCTAGATCGACCCCGAAAATCGACGTACGATGCTCGACTGCCCGTGAAACCGAATGTTCCTCGCAAACTGGTGCCGCACAAAGATGCGAGTCAATGGAGAGGTCGAGACACATGATGTTGAAACACATAATGTAGAAACGTAAAGAGGTAAAAGGTATCTTCGTTGATGTGAAAGGGATGTTTAACGCACTTTTCGGCATTTACAACCTCGTAACTTTAGTAACGCAACCCCCCAAAAAGAAATAAATAAAGTCGAAGAAATGAGGATGATGCGTTGTGGATTTTGTGTGTTTTTGCCATGAGAGAGAGTTACGCAAAGAAGAGCTCATAAATTACGTGACGCACTTTTTCGGCATCTTTGACCCCCTTCTCCGAGTAACGCTTTCGTGACGTAGGTCCATCCTTTTACGCGTAGAAACAAAATGGTTTGACGCTGTCCTCGACCTCTTTCCCATACTACAGCGTCACGTAATTTATGAACGCTCCCTAACGCTGGAACTGACGCCATCCCCTTGAACGCAGGCTCATTACTCTCTCATTTAGGCTCATTATCTCTTTTTTAAAGCATCACGTAATTTATGAACACCCCCTTACGTAGAAGTTTGATAATGGTTTCATTGGTTTTGTTTGTAAAATATTCTTCAAGAAACACCCCTGAAAATGTACGATACGGCGAAACAAACAACGAAATTAGTTCGGTCAAAAATTTAATGTCCAAGCTCTGCGAAAAGCTCTTCCCACTGTGTGTCGGCAGGTGATCGCTTCGCGCGTTCCGTGTGGAGTCGTGGAGGGGGCCCAGGGCTCATCCTCATGCTGGTCACGCGCAATCGCGGTCCAACCCGATCCTCTTGCACAGAGCTCTCCACCTCCGACCTCCGGTTTCCGCGCATTCTTCGCGACGGTGGCGCAGCCTGGCGGCGTCGGCGGCGGCGGGAAAAACATGGTCGTTCATCTTCCTCCGAGGAGCGATCCAGATCTAAGACGGAGTATCCCATTGTCTCCCGGATAAAGCGCTGTCCGGAGCTGTTGGCGATGGCTCGGGAACATGGTCGTAAATAAACCGGATCCGATCGTAATAAACCGGGGGGATATCGTAATCGAAAGGGTTCCTGCGCGGTGAAAGCGTCCAGGAAAAGGGTGTGCTCCGGGGTGTTTTATGGATGTGACAAAAATAAAGATAACTGTTACAAGTTTGACTCATCATGAAAATATGAGAGGGATTATATTTCATCGTGGCGACAAGAAAGGTCACCGTCAATTATGCCAGTCGCGTTAAAAAACCGCTTGTGCCGGTCGATTTGTTTGATGAGGAAAACACTCCTTGAGGAAAACACACGACCGATTTCTCGCTAAGTACGGTGATTAATTGATGGTAAAAGTCGCAAAACACACAAGTCCATTACGAGGTTTCAAAATCTCCGCTGTTTATTTAAAGAATTACCGATAGACGCTTTTGTTCAAGATTTTCCAGAAAATTCTGCATAGAATGAAGGAGAATCATTATGATTTCCGAGAAATAATGTTCGTCAGTTTCTTTTGAAAATGTAAAAATGATAAGCAAGTAACTTCACAGATACGTGTGATACGTGTTTCGCAACTTTCACCATCGTTACATTCCTATTTTGTCTAATATTTCATCGTTATAGTCCTTTTTTACTAAGATTTTAGGCTTGTACCATTTCGTCACGGATTATCAAAGCCATCACGCATGCAAGCCCAAATACACCCTCCTCCCCCTCCCCTCAAAAAAAATGACGTCAAACTTAAGTATCGCGATGCTCGACTCCTTGAAAAACAGCTGCATTTATCCGCTGAAGTTAGGACGAAAACTATCAAAACATCCCATAATAAATTGGCGCTTTGATGCGTATTCACTGAACATCACGTAAAACATGCTTTACTCCTCCTTGAAGCGTGACGATACTAAGGAACGGTTCTTCGGTCGCTCCAGTGGTACAAACACCGATTGAAAAATTCCGTCAGATGTCTAGCAACGACTAGTTTCACCACGCACCGTTTTGCCTGAAAACCCTTCGTTTCGTTGTGTCCCGGACGAAACAACGTAACCACGTTTCAACATTACAAAATCCTCTCGTAAATTGAAGAGAAAAAATTCAAAACCTGGTAAGCACAATCGAATGCTCAAGCTAAGATTGAGCATGAAGTTTCTCACTGTAAAAACCCTGGATGCGTTCCCTTCGTTAACTTTTTAAAAGGAATATTTATTTAGATTTGAGTTTCGTTTTCATGATGAGCGGTATTTCGTAGGCCAATAGATTCCTGTTAAATGAGGAAAACAGTTGCATAATTTTAGCAACACCTGATGGCGCTTACCAAGTTTTGGGATCCTAATATTTAATTTTAATGGAAAGCTGTTCAGCATTTTGGCCTGAAAATTTCGCTGACATTTCTTTGACACATTTAAGTGAAATTCCTTGACAATTGAAGGTATGCCAGATGGTTAAAAAGACATGTTGGTAAAGTTTCAGGCAAAATTTGTAGTTCACAACGTCAAACCTATTTTAGAGAGGAAGTAGGTAATGGTGACGTGACCGGAATTTCCATGTTGTGGATGAAATTTAAATTTCCTGATTTCCCTGGACACAGTTTAATGAAATTCCTTGAAAATTGAAACTATACCGGATGGTTAAAAAGAATTTGTTGTTCGAAACGTCAAACCCATTTTAGAGAATAAAACATGGTGTGACTTAAGTGACATTTCCAGGTTTTTCCTGACTGGCGACCCTAATTAAAGGCAAACATCAGCAAATTCTACAAAAACTGCACAATCATATTCTCATAAAAAAAGAATCGTCTGCGTTAGGATTTCAATCTCCAAATGAAGCTACGTTCCTTCGTTCGGGGACCGACGATCACTGAGCGTGATAATTTCCCGCGTGTTTTGACATTCCGGAGGCCCTACTGACTCCCCGGTCGAGTTTTCCGCGAAACCGCGTTGTCGTTGTCGTTGCGAAGGTGATTTTCCGGGGAATAAGCATGAGGCGGGCGTTTTAATTAGGCTTAATTCTTGCGGCGTCGCCGTCGTGTTGTGGCTGCCACCGCCGCACCGGCCGTTTCAGACCAGTGGTCGCGCGCCGACTGCCCGAGTGTCCGCACCGCGCCCGCCCCCGCCGGTCGAATTGATGACCGGACAAGAACACGAGAGCCGCATTATTGTCAGCATTATTATTATACGTATTGTCATGTTCAATATTGGCTCCCCAGGTAGCAACAGTTCAAAATTGCAATTTCACAACAGTTTTTACACTGTTACTTTTGTGCACTTTTTCATCGAAAAATTTGCTCTAGTACAACAGTTGAAAAACCAACGGAAAAGAGAAGTCCTTTGCGACTATAATCACTGAAAAATTTTTCTTACATACTTAAAAAATACCAGTGGAAAATTTATAATTTAGTCATGTTTTCTGAAAATATAACACAAATTTAACTAGTGTTATACACCGATCGAAAAGGAAACTATTATTGCAATAAAAACATACTTAGATTTGAAATAAAACGACGGTTTAAAATTCTCAATCAAAATCACTTACTTAACAAAACTTTTTTAAAGAAAGGAAAGTAGATTAACATTTTAATAACTAAAAAAAGTTAAAAAAATTATTCTAATTTATTTTTTTTTAAAGTTGATTTCATAAAACACAGAAGTAGACCATTTTGTTTTAAAAAAGCTATTTTACAAAACATAAAGTATTATACTGTACTAATGAGAAAAATTTAATCTAAATCAATAAAAAGATAAAAAAAAGACAATAAAAAACAAATTTAAATATCTCATTTGTTGCCATATTTTTGCAAAACACATTCTTATAAATAACCATGAAATATTAATTATTATTACATTATTTATTAAACAATATTGGTGAGAAACTATTTTTAAATCATTGTTTCCTGAAAACCGGTGTAGCTTTAATTTTTGTCGAAAAAGAATCCTTATAAAAAACTTTGATAACTATTTATCACTAACAAGGAAAATATAATTTAAATCGATAAAAAGATACAAGTGATAGTGATAAAATGACAGTTTAAATATCTGATTTATTGCAGTTTTTCTGCAAAACATTTTATTTTAAACAGTTGTGAAATATAAATTAGTATTACATTATTTTTTTAAATACCGATTTTAATTTCCGATTGTTTTATTGTAATCGGGGTGTTTCCTTTTATTTCCGATAGAGAGCTCCGATTTATTTTGTTTTTGGATGGGTCGTTTATGGTGCCTGTCTAACCTTTGTGTGTAGTGAAAACATAAAATATATTATTTATATTCTACGACATACGTTTTTTTATCGACGGCTTCTATGTTTGCTTTGTTCGGTGCATATGAGTGGATTTTCTTCTCACATTTTTGATGACCCCCCTGTGGTTAACTGTGCCTAGACAGGGCATGGGCCTATCTATAGCGTTGATTGTAGTGTGGTGTGTCGAGTGTAGTCACATCCCTGCTGCATAGTCTTTGTTGCTCCTCCTTAGAGGAAGTATCGGTGCTCACCGTCATCGGTGTTCAAAATAGAAATATGAGGCCTGAAACTGGGGAGTTCTATAATTGATCTTTTAAAACCAAAAAATAACAGTTTAACAAAATATTAAAAACGAATAAAATTTCATATATTGACACTGTTAATTTTCAATAAAACTACAATTTTACGAGTCGTTCTATTATTAGAAATTAGTTTTTCTATGGATATTTTAAGTTTTTTTTAATACTTTACAAGAATAATTCAAAACTCGTATTCAACATTTAAATTTTTTATTTTTATTTTAAGACAAGTGTCGCTTTACACCAGTAAATTTTCCAAATGAAATTTGTTTTTCACTACTTTAATCATTGTTGATTTATGTCATTAAATTATTTTAAACTGTTATTTTTAACTTCATAAAATAGGAATATAGCGCCTGAAACTGTTGTAACTGGGGAGTACTTTAATCGATCTTTCCAACCGATATAAATTGTTTTTTTATAATATATTAATAGGAATTAAAACTCTCATTTAATAGCAATAAAACTGTTATTTCGAAAATATAATAAAAATTATTTTATAGCAGACCTTGCTACCTGGGCTTCACGCAAGCCACCTCCACTGAGGACATACTCAATGGACTTGAGTCGCCGCTCAGTCTTCTCTCATAGGGTGACCGGTAAAATCTTCGCCCACTCCGAGGGAACACGGAACTACCTTGCCTAAAGCCGGCTACAGGCTACGCCTGGCTACGCGGCTTTCGCCGAGTGACGAATATTCGGGGTTTGGAAAGTAACCAGCGTGTACGCGAGTGTACATGTCCACAATACTCGTAGTGACATGAGGCCGCGAACTTCTTGAGCTCCCTATACTCTATCCGCTTCTTTTCAAACATAATTATCACTTTCGCAAGTGAACTATTCGCGCGGTTGGACCCTCGGCGCCAAGCCTTGTTTCCGTCACAGGATGCTCCTTCACACTGGAAAAAAAAAAAAAAAAAAAAAAAAAAAAAAAAAAAAAAAAAAAAAAAAAAAAAAAAAAAAAAAAAAAAAAAAAAAAACAACATCGGTTCTAGAGTCCAGACTCTTAAAAACATCGACGAGAAAAAATACTCTTGATTCAATCAGAATCTAGCTTAAATCAAGAACCAAGCCTCTTAATTTAAGCGGATTTCGTTTTGATTCAAGCAAAAATCCGATTGAATCAAGAGTATTTTTTCGCACTGTTTTCAAGAGTCTGGATTCTAGATCCAATGTGTTGTTTTTCCAGTGCACGAATACGTCATTAGCGGTCGCCAAAATCTCCGAATATACAGCTGGAACGTATAATTCATCGATTTCCGTGGCTGTGGAGGTTTACGGGAAGGATAGTTCACGTTAATCATCGGAGGTCTACTTGGGTTTAGATGAGCAATGATTTTTTATACAAATATTTTAACTCCGGTGTGGGCTGTGAGGTATCATGCGAAATTGAAGGCGTTTTCGACTCGTGACACCAGTATGCGTTGGTCACAACTCATAAGGTTAGATTGAATTGATAGACGAAGGCGTTCGGGACTCATTGAAGACATCGTCCTTTGAGTTTCGCCTTCAATTTCTCAACTTAGGCAGCAAACATACCGCAGGGCGCGAATAGTTGTCTATTCGAAAAATACACATTCATCTCGCTCCGTGAGCAATTGTGGTGCGTCCCAAAATTCGCCCATTCAAGGACTTGCACTTGTGGTTCGCCTTCAATTTGGTCTAATAGGCAACACACGTACCGGAGAGCGCGAATAGTGGTCTATTTGAAAAGTATAGGTATACATATGGCGTAAAGCGCGTAAGCGCGTATGGTGCGTTCCTTCGCCGGGTATTTCAAACACAGATGAGGAAGGGTGGTAATTGATGTATCAAAGGCATGCAAAACAAGCAAAGTACTTGAAACCGTAATTGGTCGAGGAGAGTGGTTGTATTGACTAGACTGATCAATGAGTCATTGATACTATACGCTTTCCACATCCACGCAAGGAGGCTGAGATTCCCTTTTCGTCACAATGCACGGTTCAGCGGCTCAATCTCTACAATCTCTGTGTACTGCGGATAATGTGTGCAAAAAGGATCTCGATCAAAATTTTCGGGATATGTTGAATGATACAGTGCGTTTGAATGATAGAGATTCCGCATGTAATTAAGGGAATAAAGACACAAAATCTACTCGATCACAACGCGTGAAAAATCAATTATAGAGGGTTTTTAAAAACAGTGAGCCGTCGAAAAAAAACACCCTGAAATAGTGGATCTAGAAAAGGATCTGAGGTCTTGGTTTAGGGTGAATCTGCGCTGATTATCTGAATCCAGCGCACCATACGTGGATTTCCAGGATATGCAAAAAAAGCAGACGAGAAACCCTAATCATCCTTCTTTTAACATATCATAACAAATGGATGTGTCCTCTAAATCCAGATATCATCACATACCATCGTCTCTAGAATGCAGGAGGGCATCTCCGATCCGACGTTACAAAATGAAATCAAACAGTTCAATGTCTTACAGGAACATGCCGGCACAGTTCCTTTACAAACGTTTACAGTTTTTAAGTTACATGAATTGAATCATATGCAAAATCAGTGAAATTTTCGCTTAGAAACAACCAACCGTTTTCTGGCAATAAAACAACAATTTTTGAGTGGAAATTGTGCACCGTTAAAATGTAGTTACTTTCTTTCATCTCGCTGGAAAAAAACACGTTGGATCTAGAGTCGAGACTCTTAAAAACATCGACAAGAAAAAATACTCTAGATTCAATCGGATTTTTGCTTCAATCAAGAGCCAAGCCTCTTAATTTGAGCGGATTTCCTTTTGATTTAAGCAAAAATCTGATTGAATCAAGAGTATTTTTTCTAGTCAATGTTTTCAAGAGTCTGGACTCTAGACCCAATGTGTTTTTTTTCCAGTGCTGGGCAGCGAAGATATAATATGAATATAAACTATTTCCTACACGACAGCCCTAATTCGCGTCGAGATTTGAGCGACGTGACGTTTGTCAATCGGCTGCAGCGAACCCTTTAAAAATAAACCTGGAAGGACTCCAGGGTAAGCATACAAGTGGAACTCGACTAATGAGAAGTTGAAGATCTGGATAATTGTGGTGCTGACGCTGCTGGTCGTTCATGAATGATTGGCAGGAAATGTTTTTTGGATCGGATCCAGCTAGGTCGCCGATTATTTTGGAAAATGCGAGGAATGCACTTTCATTTATGGTAAATCATGTGCGACTCCGTTTGTCTACGCTGCCAATATAGCACAGAGAGCAGTAAGTCCATGCTGGGATGAACCTCAAGAATCATAAAAGCAAGTGTTAATTACGGCTCATACAGCAATGTACTTGCTGCTCTCTTCGCTATCACGAGTCCACTTGCCCTCCTTGTTCAAGGCTGTCAACTTATAATTCATTAGTTTTCATTCAAATCGTCAAACAAACAAAAAAACTTGCGCTTTTCTGAATGAACTTGACCAGTTTAGCGGGCCGAGATTTTTTTTTAACAGGCCATACAACAACGCGGGAAGCGAAGCGGAAAGAGTGAAAGGTGGAAACGAATGAGTGAGATAAAAATAAAAAATAGAAAATAGAAAATTACTTATATCTGCTTCTACTGTTTTGCAGGCGATTACATTGTTTGAGAAAGAAATTTAATTGAATTTCAGAACCAGTTCTTCCCTTTTTCTCGAGTGTTTTTACACCGCAAAGAAAACTGAATCCTCTCACTCTCTTTCTCCCCCCACTCTCTCCTTCCCGGCTGGAATTCATTCACTTCCCGGTATGCTTTGCTGCATAGATTGAAAACTATATTGAACTGCGACTTTATTTAATTGATTTACAAATGCTGCACTTCTTATTGAGAGTGCTCGAATGCAATCTCTTCCTTTTAAAGTATTATTCTCGGTAGGTAGTTTCTGCGGGAAAAATAATACCTTCATAAGAAAAATAAAAAAAAAAAAAATTATGCAAATTTTCAGCACTACGAGGTGGTACGATTGTGAAAGCCAATCACTGGACAAAAAACCCCAAAAAATCCATGGCGAAGTTACAGAACCAAATATCGGTTTCCAAATTGCAACGTTGCAGACTTACAGGCATGTTTCACTATTTTTGGAAATAACTGACTGATTTAAATGGAGACACGTGTGAGGTTTTTCTTTGCTTTAAAAGGATATTCACTCAAAATTTTGTGCAAAATTTTAAATTTTATTCCTTTAAAATAACGAAAGAGGAGAGTTTTGAAACTCCTCAATCAATATCCATGTTTTCGTGGTTTCATCGTAAACATGCAATTAACGCATGTTGATAAAAAAAACGTTGCTCATCTACGGAACTGCGCATAAACTCATCACTGTTCCATACACCACAATACAAATATTTGGTACCTAGAACCGATCAAAAAAACACGCTTTAAAATTGATAAGTCGTTGGCCATTAAGATAAAGCGAAAAACGTAACGCGTAAAACAGATGGTGTGAAGGGAAAAATTCCACGTTGGTTGAATAAAAACACTAAATTTGGAGAGGTAGCTTAGCCGAGAGGAGGGGAAAGGCAGGATTGGGTATTTTTTGATTACGTACTATCATATCCGCTGTTTTAGAACTCTAAAAGGTTGATAAAGTAGAGTTTTCGTCGAGTCGGAAATGACTAAATGGGTGTAGATTAAATCTCGTTAATGTTTCAGTGACAACTCGCCGACAAAAAGCCAACTCCGCTCAGGAACGGGTATGGTATGACAAAATTTAGAACAGCATTCCTCCTCTCTCTGGGGCGCATTTTAATTATAATTCAAATGCAAATTACAACTAACTGGGGGTCGAATGACCATCGACTGAAAGGATGGAACTTCGGAATCAAACGATTACGACACGGGTGAGATTTAAAATTGCTTTACCTATTTATTCAATAACAATATCACCTGATTACGTATTACCTTTCACTCTAGAAGTTTTGGCTATTTTGGAGTCCGAAAGAACCAGTGGCGTGGCGTGAATTGCGATATATCGATTGTTATGCCATTTAAACCTATGAAAAAAGATCGATTATCAGGGTGTTCGCAGCGAAAACCTTAGTAATCGATTCTTTACCATAGTTTCAAATGGCGAGATATCGATAATCGATTATTCACGCCTCGCCACTGGAAAGAACCCACGCGGATACTGGAAGTATCTTGTACCTATCAACAATAAACGACTGAAATCCACGCACGACGGAGAAATGGAATACTACCGTGCTAAGAGTTGAAAGAGTTTGTTGAAAGAGAAATCTAACAGAGGCATTCATTTTAGCGGCTCTGGTGCTTGCACTAGAGCTGCTATTCCGGACGGTCCCAGCTGGGGAGTATCATTGGACCATGTTACATTGGAGAGACCGCGCGTTGGTTAATGGGAATCGGCGCCATTTTCGGCTATGTTCCTTGTCATGGCTTTATTTTATTGCATATTGTTTTATTGTTAGCCAATGCTATGTTGTGTAGTGTATTTTTGGAATCATGGTGATACAGTCAATAATTCAAAACTTGTCTGTGCTTTAATCTCGTGATGGAAAAAATGTACTTTACGTTCAAAATTTGAAAATTTGAATTTTAAAGTTTTCGCGGTTAAGGAAGCTCCAACCACTGGGTTGGAGCTTCCTAGTCATATTACTCGATATCAGCTGATAGCAAACAAAGTTTACCAAGGAAACCGTAAACGTCTAATGCCGTCTGCCCACGTAGCAAATGGGAGGCGAAAATGGAAGTCATCAGTGCATCGTTGAGTGTTGACGCCCGATCCCATTTTCAGACATGTTCACACGTTTTGCTTGCAAAGAAAAAAGGCGGCAAATCAATTTTTATTATTGGACCAATGAGTGTTCTCCAATTTGAGTTTGTAAACATCGTGGTTTCTAGGTTAGGTTTTTGGCTGTGTGATAAATGATATTATGCCGTCTTTGATTTTGTTAAAATGACTCGATATATGTTATTTGATAAACGATTGGAGTTTTGATAAAGTAAGTTGATTTGAATTAAAAATTGTGTCCTTAAAAAATGGATGATGAGGTGATTTGGTTAACATGGGCATTTGTGGTACTAGCGGCGTATTGGGAGTTTGTATGGAAACGACGTGGCAGTAGTCCACACTTCTTACAAGAAACTATTTTGTACAAAGTTCTGTACAAATTTTACACTATTTATACAGTAATATAATACAAAAAAATTATGTACTTTATCACAACTCACATAGCTTCAAAACAAGATAGAAAATGATGGATGCTCAGCCCCGACACATCGATGATCGCGAAATTTGCGCGGCCCGCGCAATTTTCACGTTCAACACTCACCGATGCACTGATGACTTCCATTTTCGCCTCCCATTTGCTACGTGGGCAGACGGCACACAACTACCGTGGCCATCGGGGCGATTATTGAAATGACATCGACTCTATGTCGCCGCTTACGACAAGACATATAGCCCTATCTTAACCGTGTAATGTATCGCAATTCGATATTCAAAACCATTACCTACAATTTCAGATATAAAAATGCAAATTTTTTGCAGCCTCGCTAAACGACTTATCAACCATGCATTCCAAAGTTTCTTATCACAGGGCTGTGAAAATATACAATCTAATAAATACAAAATAACCAAATATCTAAAAAGACAAAATTTCAGTTATAGTCAGTTTCAGTCTTATTGTTGCACAAACTAGTTATTTGACAAAAAAAGAAGATGATCACTCAATTGAAAGAAATTGGCGCCCAATCACAACGACAAGTTAAAAAAAATACTGTGGGAGAAATTTTTTAGGATGCGGACCTCCAAAGAGCCTTCAAAATTAAAAGTATACAACAAGTGATAGTGCCATGCATTCTGCATATCAAGGGCCAATACACATTTATACACCGGCTACGTAAATCTGCTAAGTTACAAAACATGAATCGACAGTTGTCGGATTGTACATCAGTGACAAAATGTGTCTAGGCCCTCATTCTTGACTACAACTACTGTCGCCAGAGCCGCTCTCCGACGCGAATGCGTTGGAGCTTCCTGCTTGTTTTTATTTCTCGATACTTACTTCAAAGATAAGTAGAAAAAAAAAAACATGATTGCTCACACGCTTCACGAAAATTAAAACGTAAAGAAAAATGAGATACTGCGATAGATTTGGACAGTATTTGAGCTGGCCATTCTACTCTTACGAGACCTTTCCCCCTAAAAGAATAGCGTCACGAGAACTTCCATAGAAGAAGTTAGTGGAAAGGAGGCTATAAAATTTAAATTTTTTTATAACTTTTTCCTTAAGGGTTTTTCCCCCTTTTCTAATGACCTAAATCTATGTTATTTTTCTGGGTGTGAGATTTTTTTCACACTTTACCGCTGGCTGGGCCACTCTGATCACCAGACCGAAAATCCAGCCCGATCATTTCTTGATGCTCTACAACACAACTAATAACGGGCATCTATACTTTTCCTGTGCACTGAAACGATACCCACTTCGTAAAAAGCCGTCTCACCCCTCCTCATCCGAGCCCACTTAAACGACAATTAGGATTCAATGAATACAAAAATAAGAGCAAGGGAATGGGAGCACCCGGCGCTGAAAATGAGGTCAGCGATTCAAATTAAAGATGAATTAGGTATTCTAATTGGAGAGCAGGAAATTTGGACGGAATTCGGCGGAGGAGATTTGTCTCGTTCGTCGTTTGGAGAAGAAGCGCGTATGTGAGCGTCGGATCTCCTCGGCAACTACGCGCTTTTTCAACACCGTCGATAAAGCCGCGATCTATATTGTTGAGTGAGTCCATTAGGAAATCGCAATAATAGAAGAGGCAGGCGCACTTGATAGCATGTCCGCGGTTTCCTCACACTGTCACACCATGGACGGTAGAGTTGCCACGCTACGCGTAGCGCGCTACGGTCGTTGATAGTATCGCACAACCGAAGACGGATAGAACAGGCAAGCTCCTCTTTGAAAGGAACGCAGATTTTGTAGAGCTAAAGCTAGTGGGTAATTTTTTCATGTCATGGAATCGATTTCTGATGTTTGAATTTTAGAGTTTGACGAGAGATGACACGATCTTTCCGTGCGCCAATTTTTTATATCAAGTATATACTTTTTTAAAAAAAACGGGGGAAAAAAATAGGTAGCACACTGGAAAAAAACACATTGGATCTAGATTCCAGACTCTTATAAACATCGACAAGAAAAAATACTCTTGATTCAATCGGGTTTTTGCTTAAATCAAGAAACAAGCCTCTTAATTTGAGCGGATTTCCTTTTGATTTACGCAAAAGTCTGATTGGATCAAGGGTATTTTTTCTTGTCAATGTTTTCAAGAGTCTGGACTCTAGATCCAATGTGTTTTTTTCCAGTGCAGGTTAATAAACAGCACAACCAGAGTGTATGGTGACTTTCATCAAAATCATCGTGAAAATAACAAGATTTTTCCTTATTGTGACAATAATTTTCGTAGAAGTTACCATACTGCGGGGCGATTATTGAAATGATATCGACTGTATGTCAGCGCTTTGTCGTGTCGCGCCATCGACTAAGCAATTGCTTAGTCGATGGCGCAACACGACAAAGCGCTGACATACAGTCGATATCATTTCAATAATCGCCCCGCAGGTATTGGCTGTTATCTAGTTGTGCCGTTATTTAACCAAAGTATGGTAAATCCTACCCAACTCTTTTTCCATATTGGGGGCCGTCCCTAAATCACATAACGCTCCAAGGAAGGGAGGGAAGTCCTTGCCAATTTCTGACTGTGCCCATGAATATTCGCGGCCATTAGCACCCATGCCAAAAGTACAGAAAACTGGACCGGTAGTTTCGGTTACCGAACCCCGAAATCTACGGAACTTCGCGTTCGCTTTCTTCGATGTCCGGTTTTGAGGAGCTTTGACTTGACAACAAGGTGTTACTTGACCCGCTCGGGTATGCTTTTACTTCAACAAACACGTCTCGTTCGCGAGCTTACCAGCGTTGCCAATCTTTGAAAAAAAATAGTGAATTTGGAAACGACCGGTCAGTAAAAATCGGAAAGAATTCTAATGAGCCGGCGTCATGGCAGCTTACAACCACAACTGGGCAACGGTACTAACAACGAGTCATCTGCTCGTGATAAATTCATTCATTCATTCATCCATCCATTCATTCATCTGATCCGACTGCCCAGAGGGCTTCAGACCGTTGATATAATTTATTTAAAGCTCGTCGCGCCACGGTGCAAAGCCCTCTTCCAATCTCCACATTCATTTAAAAATGGATGGTTCTTTCTAGTGGCCGACGGTTACGAGGGTGTAATTCAAAATTCCTCATTTCCGCAGAAACTCATTAGAGGTGCTTAGCGTAAATATATACGAGAGGATTCGTGACTTCGCCACGACAGAAAAAGAAAATGAAAACATTGTTGGGATGATATATGACGGAAGTGGTATTGTACGTCCACACCGTGGGCAGAAATTACATAGTATATTCATATTCCAAAATCCTCAGGTCCGGATGGTTTCAGTGGAAGAGCTGCAATGTTGACTTTTTGACGGACCGTTCCATGGACAATGGAACTGGCTGATAGAAACTGGGTACATTTGAACACTTGCAGTAAAAAAATTACGAAATGTCATTAAGCAATACGTTTTCAGTATCTCAAGACAGAAATGATTGGAGAGTTTGACGAGGGATTTCACTCCAGTCTGCCAGACACAGAAAAAAGCAGAGGCGATTCTTGCAAGTTGGCAACGTTGTTTTTCCTCCATTTAAATGTACGTAAAAAATTGATTCTTCACCTGGAATCGATATTTTGAATGGATTCAAACGGAGTAAAAACAATGTTGCCAAATTTCAAGAATCGCCACTGGAAAAGGGGGTCCTAAGAACCGTGTGGGTGATCGGACTGCTCTTTGTGGAATAAAAAACTACAATTTTCGGCTCAGTTCAGAAATAATGTACACACCATTATTTTGCATAAACACATAAGTGTTTTATGGATGAGCGAGAAATTGAAGTAATCCCGATTGCAACGAGTAGTCCGATTGTACTAAGTCGTGTACCTAATCTAATCTACATCACGAAGGGGGCAGCGATAATCCAAACTTTAAAAACCACGCAGTTTTTTTTTTCGGGGGTTAGAATCACACAACGTCAAAAACCTGATTAGCAAAACCTGAGATAGAGATGGAGGGGGGAGAGTGATGCATACGGAGCGATGTAGCGCATTTATGGAGAGGGAGGAGAGGAGAAGATGAAAACGAGCAAAAAAACCTTAACTGAATGCCCCCTATCTCGTTCGTCTAGGAGATCCGCTAAAGAAATGGCCACGCATCGATAACGTATGTGAGACTGTATTCATTGCTGCTCCTTTACCTTAAGGGTCTCGTAATTTTCGCACTCAACGCAATCCTTGCGGTTTCAGTGGGTCGTAAAATTAAAGGAATAACGACTGTTGGTGTGAACACGGTCCGTAATCCCCATACCAAGTCCGTGCACTGCCGTGCTACGGAAGAACGCCTTATGAGCCTTCAGACGTTGCCATATTTCATCGAATGGAAAAAGAATTTTCTGGGAAAATTGTGAATATTATTCTTCAAAGTTCTCAGACAATTTGGTACGCAATTTAATCTGAATTATCTGAAAATTTAAAAGACAAATATGCATAAATATCGTCAAAAATACATGTTTTATCGAGGGAAATTTGGCAGCTCTCGAATGCCCATACGGCGTTCTTCTTTAGTACGGCAGTAGAGTCCTTAAAATATAAAAGCCAGTTCTCGCGCCTGGCTCCGTAAATCCTTTGACGCCTCCCTTTGACACGAGCGCTGCGGAAACAGCATCCCTCGGGCTGACGTAACGCGCAACGCGAGTCGAGTTGGGCGGGGGCGGGTGCCGCGGCGGAGATAACGCTTGTCGCCGGCTCCACGCGCTTTTAGCGCGCTTCTCGTTTTAATTACCCACATTTACCGCGCGCCCAGGCAGCGAAGAATAAGCGTTCGCTACTCATAATTGGTGTCATTTATTTGAAAAGCTGTTTGTTTCCTTCCCTGCGAGCGCGCCGCCACCGTGCAGTTTCCATGGATGCAGGCTCGCGCTGCCAAGTTGCACCAAAATAACAACCCGAAATTGAACCAATTATTAAGAACCGATCTCTATTTGGTGGTGGCGGGGTTGTTTTTTCTTTGTTTTCTCTGGTATAATCAATCCTGTCGGATTCCAAAATAGCCTACTAAAAGAACACACATTTTTTGGGATTCGAAGATTGTCAACAAAGCGAATAAAACGAGGTTTCTTACTTTTCTCGCATTCGCAATTTTGGAACTTACGTGATCTGGAAAGTAATGGATTGTTTTCGATACATCAAATAGGTGAGATTGTATCTAAATCGATTGGTTCAACATGTGAACAGAGCCTCAAAAGTCAATCGAGTAATCTGAGGAAACGGGGTTTTTCTGATAGATTTTTTATTCTAATGAGTACTAAATGGCATCGCAAGGTGAAATAGTTGAGAATTTTCTCATCTTCAGCTATTCCGACTGAATGTTCTATTGTTTTGAACGAAACGATACATCGAACCACTATCGAAAACGATCTATTGGCTCGAAATCGTTTCCCAAACGAAGGAACGTACCTTTCTCCGTTCCAATAGGTTGTAAAATTGATTTCAACGCTTTACCTCTTTTATAAGAATATTTGATGGCTACAGTTCGCAACATCGTATCTCCTTTGCGGTCTTTCAAAATGTCTGCCCCTGATTTATTTTTTGAAAGAGGGACAAATTAACTACATAACTTTAAATTTGTACAGAATATTCTGCAGAAAAGAGAGGGAAAAACAAATTGGTCTTCAAGAAATCACGTTGAATAGTTTCCTAGAGTAAAAATAAAGAAGGAAAGTCTGCAACGTCGCAAACAGAGAAACGTGGTTCTACAGTTTCGCCATCGATATGACCGTACGAGCATCATCCGTCTAACATTTTGCTGCTTTTTGCCCGTGGTCAGATGAAAAATTTATAAACTTTTCAGTTAGAGATTACAAACAGTTCTCTGGTAAAAATGTAAATTTCGAGTGGAAATTTTGCAGTTTTTTAAAATGCAATTACATTCTTTCGTTCGAAAAATGATGAGTCACGCGTCGTTAAATTCAGCGAATATCATTGATGTCTCAATCAATGGCAATCAGAGTGACGTATGAGTGACCTTGGGTTTTATTTCACGATTATCCATCTCTCTTGCTCTCACTCGGCCCATGTATGCAGCCAACCGCTCTCTAAATCTGATTTTAGGCAATTCTTTAATATTTGGTTTACTATACACGTATAACTGCACCGAAAGTTTATAATAAGCGATACAAGTTGAGAGAGAAAGCTTCTTTCACAACTTCCATAATCAGAGCAGGATAACGATACACAGGGGTCAAGGTGAGAACGAGAGAGACAATTTATTTTTGGTCGGGAACTTGGTCGTAGAATGCAATAGTGGTAAGGCACCACAACTATCCATGAGTCCATATCGTCGTCCCTCAAACGTAAGGGCATATTTCAGTTCCTACGCAAACCCCGTTTTAAATTCATGCTTTCTGGGGCTCATGTGGTGATCGAGATACGACCTAACGTTCCTGACGCCAGAGGAACGACGAAATGAACTCGCAAAACTGTGCCGGAGAGGACATATTCCGCTATGTGGTTCGCCTCAAGAACGGCTTGAGGGTACTTAAAAGGACTCCACAGGGTGCAATCAATAAATTCTGAATTTTCTAGGCTGAACTGAAAACATTTTCCGAGACATCACAGGCTAGAGTGAAAGGGGAGGGACAGTAAAAGGGGCTTTTACATCGAAACTACTGAGGGTACGATCCGTTTTATCTGAATTATTTAAAGTGAATCCATCCCTTGTATTGGGAAGGAATTCTCTCCGGCAAGGAACGCGAAGTGCTCTGTTCCGTTTTTCGTGAATATGTCGTCGATGTCCATGAGCACAAAAAACTTCCTCCGCAGAGAAAAAAAATCGTTTTATGTGGAGCGCCAACATTTTTAGTCCAGATAATCCAAATTTTTAGCCATGGAAATCGATCTCTCGTTCCACTGATCAAAGTTTTCGGTGACCAAGCTATGACTTGTATTCTGATTCATAACAAAAAACTTTAGTTATGCAAACCTATGTTCGGATCCTACGACCGAAAACTTTGGTTCCCTATCAATGAACCAAATGTGTTCCTTAAGGAAAGAACTTAAAAAAGGAAACCGGCATTAGTCGACTAGGAACGACCTACAGCAGTGCAGCGAAGTTAATTCAGCTAGCAGCTACGCATCTCACCCGATGGCACTTCTCGAATTCGTATATTGGAGCTTAGAGAAAACGCTGGGGTACATCTCCATCTTTAATTGAACTTGAAAAGGTCATTTACAGTTTTATACATTTAAAGACTTTTCAAAGAACTCACAGATGTCAATTTTGAGCACTGTTTAACTATTACAATAATTGCTGACTTTGGAATCGCATTTTGGCAACGCGAAAGGTGGTCGTTAAATAAGGGAGTAAGAATGGAGTCATGCCGAGACTGACAGAGTTATGAGGAGGTTCACCTTAAATCTTCATAAATGTGTTATTTTCCTACTGCTAAGTACATCCACCTCTTCCTTCCACGGGTTCTGGCGCGTGCAGCCGGTCGTGCATCAAAGTACCAAAATAAATTTGCGCATCATTTCCGTTGCTACCATCTTTTATTGGTCTATCATTAAAGAGAAATAATTGGACGGATAAAATCTCTTATTTACCAGATTGTACGTCCCAAGTACAGAGTTTAGAAATAACTCCGACACTGGAAACTTGCGAAAGAAGAGGGACCAGCAAAACTAAACGAAAAAGTGGACAACTTTTTAAATTTCCTTCATCTCTCCTTAGATCTATCCAGCTCATGATGTGGATGTGAGAAGTAATGACAAGTTTCCGAAAGAACGATGTGATTTCTAAATTCTAATCACGAGAGATAAAGAATCAGATTCCTTCGGCAAATTGATCATGTAAGAACCAAGATGGCAACGTCTTTGACTGGTTATTGGCTCCTAGCTTTTTCAGGTGTTTATATAATAACTGCCGATCACCATGAAATTTCCCTCTCAAGAGAAAGGAGTGTGTGGTCACTGAATTATTGGACAAATTATAATTGTATATTCGCATTTAGTCGTTGACCTTCGGAAAAAAATATACTAAAAGCCATTAATTACCGATATAATTTTGTGCACTGAAACTGCCTTCGGATATAATACTACGATGTCAAGCAAGAAGCTAGCATAGCCTTACTGACTCGCTCATTTCATGTGCAACTGAATTGCGTTATGTAAAAAGAAACCACCAAGTATTTCTGGCTCATTTTAGACACAACGAGTGTGCAATTATCATCCCTATACAGATGGGCGCTTCTATGGTTGAGCCGCAAAGACCGACTCCTCATTGTAAAACGAAATCCGATCGAAATTTAGCCGATGCACTATTTATCATGTTTTACCTCAATCCGGTTAAGAGATCTACGATTCTTACACGTAAAGTTTGTTACAGAAAATATGGATAGATCTTTTTAGTTCTATCCTGTGCAACCTATACCCACGACCTCCACGTCTTAAAAACCCCTTTTCCCTCCGGAATTTGTAAAATATGCTTTTTTTTATAGCTGTGTGCGCATTAATTGTTGCGATTTTGCAAGAAACGTGTGATTCACACCAAGATTTTACGAAAAATACGTAACTTTAAACCCTTTTCAGCGAGAAAACATGATTTTGTCAGCTTTCTCATTTTAAAACCATCGTTTTCGCAGCCTCTCCATTTTCACATGCAGCCCGCACGACCCGCCCTGTCACGTGGTCGAGACGTTTTTGAACCTCTGCATTCTCTCAAAACTTCATTTTAGCTTTTACAGCTCTCTGCGCTATCGCGGCAGTACCGCTGACTTTCCTTTTTCTTCAGTGTAGGTTTCACTGGCAATAAAACAAAAGAAAAATGAAGAAGGACGGGGTATCTCTGGCGCGGATATGAAAAATAAAAAAAACGAGAAGCAAAAACGTGAGCAGGAAGGCAATCCATGACTTACGAACGTATTGCTCATCAGTCATCGCTCGTCCGTCGGAACTCGTTAGGGGCTCGCGAAAAGCATAACAAGTTCCCGGACCCCCCGGTAGACGGCACTGGTTGCAGCGTTGTAAGTAGATACACTCCTCCGGATCCTAGACGATATATGCAGGGAACCTGATATACTACCTACTTGACTTGATAGCCGTGTAATCGAGTGATGCGTGGTCCCTTACGGAAGTCACCATCCATCTCCGATGGATGATGACCGATTGAAAACCAATTGAGCACTTTGCTACGCTGGTTACCCGAAGTACTCCTTGTTCGCTGTATGAATCGCGAACATGTTGCGTGTAAGTCGAAGAATGTTGTTGATAATTGAAACTTTCGCACAGATAACAGCCCAATCAGCGACCGGCGAGGAGGACGGAGGTGCAGGAGCTTCTAGAACGCTGTCGTGCTAAGTAAAAAAAGCCGTATAAGCGTTTGGATGTTGCCAAATTTCTTCTTTGAAAATAATTATTCTTCGAGAAATTTTTGAGTGCATCGCCTTGGAATTTTTTGAATTTTTACATCAAATTGCGAACGAAATCCTGAGAAAAATTGAAGGAGACATATTCTCAAATTTTCCTGATAATTCATGATTTGTAGAGGGAAATTTGGCAACGCCTGATGTCACGTACGGCGTTCTTACTTAGCGCGGTAGAACGTGCGACCGGCGCGGCGGGGCTGGTTCGATCGCGTGCGAAAAAGGGAAGGCCGCGGAAACGGGTTTTCAGAATGGGAAGACCCCGGGAGGGGGTATTGAAAATGGCATTGGCTACTCTCGTAAACGAGGGAAAGGCGTGTTTTCCGCGAAATCGCGACCGTTTTTGAGCGAGAGCAAAACTAGGGGAGGGAGGATGTCAACTTGTTGAGACTTTTGAGGATGGCAGGGAGAGGGTCATTGCCAACTTTTGAGCATTATCACTTCCTCATCACCAACCGCACTTGCTGCCAACCTTACTGTATTTAAAATGATTTTTCTTGAAAATAGCACACGATCAACCGTAAAGCTATGTAAATACGTCGTAATGATGCATTTGAGTGCAGTTCTCGATGCGATATGCAAATAAAACTGCATTTTTAGTCATTTTGTATTTACATTTACCTACTAACAGCGTTCGCCATTTTTGGGTCCTAGAGGGCACCATTCAGCCTAACACGGCTGAGATAACCCTGCCGTGCCAAGGAAAAAACGCTGCATGAGCATTCGAATGTCGCCAAATTTAATTTCAAAAAATACTTATTTTCAAGGAAAGTTATACCTATTTTTCCTCGAAATTTTCAGAAACTTCAGATCAATTTATGAGCCAAATTTTCTGATAAATCGGAAGAAAAATATTTGCCAATCTTCCCGAAAATTCGTGATTTGTCAATGGAAATTTGGCAACATCTGAAGGTTCTTACGGCGTCTTTCCTTAGTCCGGCAGAAACAGAGATGGTAACCGCACTGGCCATACTCTCCCTATATAAAGGTAAAGGTACTTTGGAATTCGATAGGTTACTTGCGAACTCAGGTTCTTTGAAACCCTCCTCTGGCCTGGCTCCAGGGCTGCAGTATAACAGCTTCCGTCGCCCCGCTGGCATAAGGACGTATCCCTATTTTCATCTTGAGCCCTGGAATGCACAGAATTACGTCAGGAAGAGGGCTCACGTAGAATCTGAGATACGCTTTTACGTCAGAGCGGAGGCAGATTTACACCCTCCCAGGGTGACGACATCCTATTATTCGGAACTATTCCAACGGGAGGTTAATGGTATTACATCTCGCGGCGAGGGCCGTGTTAGGGAAGCGGGCGCTGAACATTGAGCGACGAGGACGACGGCGGCGATGACCGACCTCGTGGCATTCCGGCCGGGATTCCTGCCGGCCGCAACGACCGGCCGGCCGATCCGAGAAGTACAGATAGGGTCATAAACACGGTATCGAGCCGGCCAGTGCGGTGGAGATGCCCGTGATGCCACCCCGCCTCGCCCCGCCACCGCCAAAGCTCAAAGTTGACCGACCCCGGCTCCGGCGAATCCTCCTGGCATCCGAAGAGCGACTCCATTGGAGCGGGCGTCGTGACAGAATCGCGCGGGTACCTCGCAACCCCCACCACCGTTAAGCGTTGCCGAATTGCAGTCGTGTCCAAAAGAAAGGCCTGGGAGGGGGTTGAGTACCTACACCGCCGTGCTAGGGAAGATCGCCATATGAACATTCGAGAGTTGCCAAATTTCCTTCGACGGAATGTTTATTTTTTAGGCAAGTTATAAATATTTTTCCTTTAAATTTTCA
Organism: Bemisia tabaci; assembly: GCF_001854935.1. NCBI lineage: Eukaryota > Metazoa > Arthropoda > Insecta > Hemiptera > Aleyrodidae > Bemisia > Bemisia tabaci. The sequence continues at coordinate 5,045,803 of NW_017547177.1, forward strand.
GAAGCTTTAGGTAAAATTGCGAACAAAATTATTTGAAAAATTGAAGAAAAAATATTTAAAAATTTTCCCGAAAATTCGCGATTTGTCGAAGGAGATTTGGCAACTCCGTAAGAGCCTTCAGAGGTTGCCAAATTTCATTAGATAGGATACGCATTTCCGGGACAGTTGAAAGTATTTTTCATTCAAATTTTTTTTTTTTTAGATAGTTTGATTCGCGATCAGATCTAATTTGGCTGAAAATTTCAAGAGAAAATATTCCTAACTTTCCTGGGAAATCAACATTTTATTGGAGAAAATTTGGCAACATTCGGATTTCATTGGCGTTTTTCCTTAGCGCGGCAGTATAAGGGGAGAGAATGCAACAGGAAACTACAATTTCGAGCTCAGTTTAGAAACAACGTATGTACTATTAGTTTTCCAATTCACATGAGTGTTTTTACGAATAAAGCAGAAAATGCAGTTCCTAAGTGCAAAATTTAGTCCAATGGTTACGACCTGTTAATTATGAAGCACGTCTTTGACTCTGAAGGAATGTATATTATACTGAAGTACCTGCAAATGTTTCAAGGTAATTCAATTTAACTGAATTTATCGAGTTAATCCAAACGGAACTTTGTGCAAATGAATTTTAATAGCGAAATAAAACAAGGGGTGTGTAAAAGATTTGCGTGCTTTATACTTTTTTACGTTTTTATTTATTTAATTATTTATCCAATTTATTTATTTATTTACTCAAGATATTTAAACATATTTCATTCTGGCAAAATGACATCCGACTGAGCGTCGGGACTGTTTCTAGTCGATGTACCCACGTCTCGAGCCGAACTCCAGCAAAAATCGAGGGCTTGCTTTATTTGCGCCGCGAAGAAGTCGCTCGTAAAACAAACCGAGTGATTACCCTTGAAAACATTCCTTTTGGAAGCCAAAATCCCCCGAGGACGAACGAGGCCAATGAGGCCACCGACTATTTACACGCACCGGGATATTTGCTTTTGGCGGCGACGCTATGGTGAATGGCGAGTGCTGGTTCGTGCGCGCTGCGCGTGAAAACGCTCGTCTGCCGAGCGGGTTCATTCACAACCTCGGCGAGGCGAGCTTTGCGATTGTTTACACGTTCATTCACGAGTTGCGCATAAACGGTGAAATTAACAGGCAGGCAAGAGCAAGACTGAGTATCGTTTATGTTCTTTTACGACTGCTGGAAAAGTCGCGTATACACCGCGATATATAGGTGAAAAACGAGTGATTTTAATACTTCTTAATCACGCCGTTGGAAAGTCGCGTACCTGCCGCGATATTCAGGTGAATAAAACGTAATTTCGTGCTTTTTTACGAAGACCATGTGAAAATTGCGTGAATATTAAGATAAGAATATTATGCTCTCTTTATTCACAAAATCGCGTATTTTCCGCGTATTTAAGGTGAAAGTTGCGATGTTGAGGTGCAAATATTGTGTGATCTATTATGTTCTTCCACAATCGCTGGAAAAGTTGCGTGTACACCGCGATATTTAGGTGAAAAACGAGTTATTTTAATATTTCTTAATAACGCCGTTGGAAAGTCGCGTGTCTGCCGCGCAGGTAAATAAAGCGTAATTTCTTGCTTTTTTACGAAGTTCCTGTGAAAATTGCGTGTTTCCTCCGAGACTGAGATAAAAATCACGTAATTTTTCATTATTACGCGGGTCCGCTGGAAAAATCGCGTATTTCTCATGATATTGAGACGAAAATCACGTAATTTTTCACTTTTACCCAAAACCGCTGCATGAATGGTAAATGCAGGTATTGTACTTTGTTGTTGTTAAACGTGGAAATCAAGCGAGCAACTATTCGAACACCGGAGTGGGTATGTGGTATCACGCGAAAATGAAGGAGAATCTTACCTTTACGCCTGCCTGAAATGAATAGAGTTTAAGAATATTATGCTCTCATCATTCACAAAATCGCGTATTTTCCGCGTATTTAAGGGCATTCCCCACAAAAAAGACACGAGCCGCTATGCGCCCTTTTTTTGAAAAATGCCTCCCTGTCAGAAGATATCGAGTACACGCCACAAGGTAGGAGGAAGGGAGAAAGGAGGGGAAAGTGAAAAAAGCGACTCGCACTTCTTGATCGGCCTATATGAATACGGTCCAATATTTATATTCAATCCAAGTCCAACCGAATCAATCACTCGGACTTATGATAGGTCCTCTCCTGCATAAATTACTCTTGCGCCTAAAGCATAAACCAAACGGCTCACAACTCCGTACTGAAACTATTGCGAGCGCAATGCTTGCGAATATATCCTCCTAATTCCCCAGGGTAAGACGCCTTGCCACAAGGCGTATTTTGGTGGTGCTAGGTGCAAGAACCTGGTGGCAAATTCATGTGCTTTACGCATAAAGACGACCTCCAATGTTCAATTTTATGTTGCAAAAGGCATGGTTGCCACATAATTTAGAAAAAGAGATTCTTTGACGTTTCCTTGATTTTCGTGCCACACTTCGGTAAAATTCCCTGACAATTAAAGATATGCCAGACGGTTAAGAAGACAGAATTTAAGAAAGTTTTTACGCAAAATCTGTTACTTGAAACATCACAATCATTCTTTAAAGCAAATAAAGGTGAAAGGTGACTTGACATCCCTGACATTTCCAGGTTTTCCCTGACTTTTAAAAATTCCCTTACACTTCTCGGATTTCCGAGTATTCCCTGACTGCAGCGACCCTAAAAAGAGCGATAAATTTTACTTGTGATTTTCGACGGTGTGAAAAGTAATTGTAGGAAAAGTTGAAATTGACTCCGGACTGAAGTGCGATGAACTCATGAAATCTGCCGTGCTAAGGAAGAACGCCGTATGAACATTCGAGAGTTGCCAAATTTCCTTCGATAAAATGTTAATTTTTGAGGAAAATTATAACTATTTTTCCTTGACATTTTCAGAAACTTTAGGTAAATTGCGAGCCAAAGTATCTAAAAAATAGGAAAGAAAATATTCAGAAGTTTACGAGAAAATTCGTGTTTTATCAAAGGAAATTTGGCAACGCCTGGAGGTTCATACGGCGTTTTTCCTTAGCACGGCAGAAATCTCCGGGCCTCAGGAGGATATCCTGATCAAAATCGCTGAGTTTCAGGCCGCCAGAGGCGTCATTCCGGTGGCATGTGCGCGTGCGGTAACTGATTAAACGACGACTTTCCTCAAAATTCGAGGATGAAACGCATTCAACGAGCAGCAATCAACCTGCGAGTGTCGGGGTCGACGTCCGATGAAATCACTGGCACGAATGCTGCAGGCCATCATAAAAATTGGCCGGACGAGGGCAGCGCGGGGAACGACGCTCTATCAACACTTTTCAGCGAGGGCAGAGGCTAGGAGGCCAGAAGCACCAGACCAGCGTGTGAGAATCGGGAGAGCTGCCCAAAGCAGTGAATTATGCGCCCGGTGCGAAACTTTCGTGAAAATTATGTCCGCGTTCACGAACTAGCCCTCCGTTAATGGAGCGGGTGCATAAACATTGGCACGTTTGCATGAATGTCTGAATAGCCGCGCCGAGTTGAGCTTCTCCCCTTCGTTTTCTGCAACTGTTTGAATCATCTGAATAGTTGCTGCATTTGCTGCCTTTGCGCGCGACAGAAAGGATTGCGTCGCCTTTTTGATTCTCATTAAATAGGAGTAGGCGACGAATGCTAGTCCCTTTGCTATGCTTTATCTATTTTTACTGTTGCTTCGAGAAATGACCAGAAAAGTTGTCGTTGAGCGAATGACAGTGACGTTTTCTGCATATTATATATTATATGCTAGAGAGCTAAAATTGAAATAGTGCTGTTGGGCCTCGACATTATGTCCTACGACGCAAGCAGGGGTGCAAAAAATCTCGACCACGCGACCGGGCGCACAGTGGATCGAGTCAACGTCAACATGAAGTTTCAGACAGCAAATTGCACATTTTGATGTTCATTACGTTACCAACATTTTAAATTGTAAGGGGCTTCGTAAAGAAAATTGCCCAAGGATACGATGGCACCACTTTTAGAACCTTAATTTTTCTTGTAAAAACGGAGTTAGGTACAAGCTTTAAAGTTTCCGCATTTCGTCCGATATTTTCGATTGACTCGGTCCACTGTGGGGCGGGTTGCAGGCGATAGCGCGTGAAAACGGGCAGGACCTAAAAACGGTGTTTTAAATTGGGAAAGTCGGTGAAAACGTGTATTTCAGCAAAAGTGCATCGCTGTTTTTAATCGTAAAATCGTGGTAATTTATAGTTTTATATAGAGTGTTTTTACATAGAGCTCTAAAAAGTCATTTTTTTAAATTTCCGAGGATATGGTTGTTTCTTTTTTTTTTTTTTTTTTTTTTTTTTTTTTTTATAAGAGCTAAACAAAGCATGGACGTTTGCTGTCAGAATGGTAACAGAAGAGATACGACCACTGTTAGACATATGACCTCATCATGGGGTGATGGAGGACGGGAGCGGAGGAATGCACTGATTAGAGTCCGGTCCGGCTGGGGCTGATCCTGCCCCAGTCAGTCGTTGTTTTGCAATGTCCGAGTATGTCTTTCGTATAATAAATCACATTCAGCTCAAGATTTGAGTGCTCTTTTTTTGGCCCCGACAACCACCCAAACTTTGTGCTACATTCGCGGTCAGTTGGAACTCGTCGCTGGCGCGAATCACCTCGCTCTGCTTTGATTCCACTTTTAGGTTCTCCTCTATCCGGGAGGAGGAAAACGGCTGGATATTTAAACAAACAACGCGACGTTATTTTGACCTCAAGCAAGATAAGGGTCCCCTTCCCATGAGTGACCGCAATGACAAATGATAGGCGAACCGACATTGAATTCGAGTTACACAACCACGGGATGAGTTCGGCGAAAACACCGATTAAGTGGCGAAAAAAAAATTGATCGAGTGCGACAAGAGACTTCGGAGTAACATTCGAATTCCGTGAAACGGGCCGCCAAAGGAAACATTACTCATCCGAATGGCGGATGCCGATGGATGATCAGTGCGGAATCCTAGCAAAATATAGTTGCGCAGGTTGTTACTTGGTATCGATAACCGATCACGATGCTGCCGCCGTACTAAGGAAGAACGCCGTATGAGCCTTCAGGCGTTGCCAAATTTCCTTCGATAAAACACGAATTTCCGGGTAAACTTGTGAATATTTTTCTTCCAATTTTTCAGAGAGTATTGTTTGTAATTTGATCTAAAGTTCCTGAAAATTTCACGGAAAAAAGTTCATAATTTTCCTCATAAATAAACATTTTATAGGAGGAAATTTGGCAACTCTTGAATGTTCATACGGCGTTCTTCCTTAAAGTCAGAACACCGTGTAAGCATTTGAGGGTTGTCAAATTGTTTTCGATAAAATGTTCATTTTGTATGAAAGTTAAAAAAATTTTGGTTGGAAAGTTTCAGGAGCTTTAGGTGCCACTGCGAACATAATTATCTGAAAAATTGGAAGAAAAATATTCATGAATTTACCAGGAAATTCCTGTTTTATTAAAGAAAATTTGGCAACGCCTGAAGGTTCATACGGTTTTTTTTTTTTTTTTTTTCATACGTACGACAGTATGGAGTATGAAGGAGATTAATTTATCGCTCGCTCGATCACGCACGCACTCTACAAAGTGCCGGGATTGCGCCAAGAATCAAAATCAAAACGGTCTTGCGTGTCGGTGCCGAGTTTTCGATACTTATCGGCTTAAAGGTCACCATATTGATTTCCCTTCAGAAAGTATAATTGTGTGAGAAAAATTGAAAATTTCTGCTAACATCGCGGACAAATTTATACACATAGCCGTGTGGATTTGTCCTGGACTCAGAAGTCACAGGGGTGTCTCGTCTAAGAGAAATCTGCTCTACTGAATTAAGGATTCCATTAGTCAAAAATGCAGCAGGTCAAAAAGCGCGCCACGTAATTTTATGAACAGCCCCTAAAATGATGATTATTGAGGAATATCAACTCAGTTTTAGAAAAAGAAAATGCCACAGAAAATACTAGAGTCAGAGGGGAAAGAGTAATTAAATTTCTACCACAAAGAATTGACAGGGTTGTAAAGGGATCGATCGATTGAACTCGTCGAGAGTAAAAAAAAGGGTGGAATTGAAAGAAGGCCAGGGAGGGACTCTCTTTAATTAGTGTTGCAATACATCAATTATTGAAGCAGCGGGTTTTCCTGCTCTCGGAGGGATCTTTTTCTTTCTGGTTTTGGTTCCAATCATTGATTAGATCGCGTAAGACTGCCACGTGATATCCTCTCAATTTAATTTCAGATGTGAACCAATACTGGGACATGCACTGTTCCACACGGCATGGCATGGAAAAAATCTCCAGCACTTTTCTGTGTCCAGACTCCCGCTTGATACATGAAGTCGAGTTTAAGCAATAATTGGATGACATTAAACAGTAGTTTTCCTCTTGAAACGACACTTTTCTCATTATGGGTATTACAAAAAATTTCGTCTACATTCATTAAATATAATGAGATATACGTTACATTTTCTGAAAAGACAAAAAAAGGCGGAAAACCCGATGAAAATGCAATTAAAGGTGTGCAACTATCTCACGCTAACAAATTTTCTCCATTTTCAAAATTTCCTATCATTCTTGGGTTTTGGAGTTAAAAATACAATATACTCCGATATTTCCCGAATTTCTTGAGAAACTAGAGCATAATTTGTAGCATTACCGTGTATTGCTTTCATAGGTGCATTCGTTTGGGAAAAATGTTTTGCCTTGCCAGCTTCCGTTTCGACAGTTCTGTATAGTTTTATGCAAGACATTTTGAATTTTTCCACTCGTTCCGACGACATTTGTGGTGGTGCGATTCCTAAATCGAAATTTTTTGTTGATGTCTCGCAAGTGGAAAAATAGCTCCTTAAAAAATGAAACTTCTCACTTCCTTTAAATTCCTAGAAAATCTTAAGTGCACGGCCGAAAGCCACTTCAAGAAATGTGTGACCCGAATTTATTGTCAGTGACTTTTCCTGAAGTGGGCACTTTGCGTAATGGGATTACCTTTCGGAGCTTTCTACCCATTTCAGGGCTGTGCTGATTGACCCTGTTGACTACTTGCAGGAAGGCCTGAATTTCTCATCTGAATACTTTTAAACGACATTCAGGACATGTTATTGTACAAGTACATGTACATGTTCACAACAAAAGCAACATTAATTCCCATAACGACCATGGCAAATCAAAAATTAACGTTCAGTAGCAGACACGGACCTGCGACCTTGCTTTTAAATTATGAGCCATTTTTTCTAGCAAAATTTTGAAACAACATATGTGTCAACAGTTTTCCTATGCAGCTTTGGGTGCTGGCATGGCTAAGTCGAATAATTTGTTCCCTTAGACCGTCGTCGTCTCCCGGTCGTAGGAACGTAATTCCACTCCAATTTTTCAAAATAGACTAAAACGTTCAATTTTAAGCAAGAATGATCTCTTCCAATTTCGCTCAAAAATTTTCTGATCGTTGTTCGAGATTAGAAGAGAAATCGATAAAATTCTCAGTTGGAAAAGCCCAAGATTTTCCTAGTAAAAATTCAATTTGCGAGCGGAAATTTGGCACCACTAAAGTGTAGTTACGATCTTGCGTACTTAGGGGAGGCGACGAAATGTCGTCAGAAATTTTCTGTGAACGGTTCCTTATTGAAATATATCGATGGAGATACTACAAAGCCGCGTAAGACAGTTTCCAATGTCACAGACGGCTTATCATGATTTACATTTTAGATCAAAAATTGCATAACGTCATTTCTCGAAAATCTTTCTGCTTTTCCTACTCTACTTGAGGAAATGCAGTAAAAATTTCGAGCAATAGTGTTCCTTAAAGAGGGAACAGAGATTATCAGACAACGCAAACAAGATGCGTGCTTTAGCAGTTCCATCGTTTATACAGTCCATTCCCGCGTCAACGAAGGGTAGACTGTGAGGCTAAAGGGTGAAACATGATCTTACCTGGTGATCCAGAGATCCAAACACCTCCTCGATGAATCTTGACAAGCTTCGTTAATCCAACCTCCTTCAAATCCGTGTGAAGCAGCACAAGCGAGTAGTGCTTGAAGAGGGTCCAGCCGCCGATGACGGCCAGATTGGGGAACAACTTTCCGATGGACGTGAGGTTGTACACTCGGTACATCACCAAATAATTCGTGATCTCCACCAACTCCGGGAACTGGTAATTCTCATAGACGGCCGCCGACACGTTCTCGAAGTGCAGGAGGCGCACGAACCCGTCGACGACGCTGCAATTGCGTAGCAGATCCATGTCGCTCACATTCCAGATGTCCAAGCTTTGGACGCAGCGTTTCCCGGGCGGCGGCGGCCCAGCGGGCGCCGCCGCCAACGCCTCCCCGCAGGGCACTTCGGACCCGTTGGCGCCGACACACGTCTCTTGGAGACAGCGACACTTCCCGCACAGACACAACATCGCCATCACGAGGAGGAAAGGGCATCGCATTTTCGCGCTGGTCATGACAATCCGAACGCCATCACCACAACCTCGCACCCGACACTCAACCCTTTCACAAAAATCACAATTTAAAAACAAATAAAAAGCACCTACGAAAGTAGGTCTCAAACCGCGTCGAAGCCTGAGAGGCTTGAAAGCATGATCAACACTAACTGCGCCGCAGTGTTAGAAGCGATAAATTATCACCCTTACATTGTTGAGGGAAACGCATCACACGACACAACCGCCGGCAGCGAATTGGGGAACAAGTGCGCTTGGAGAGATCACTGCTGCGCCAACACAAACAAGCAGATGCACCTGTGTTTTCGCGGCCTCGTCGCGTCAATCAAACGCCAGGATAACTCGCGGAAATAGGGCGAATTTTTTCCGCTTCCGCCGCCGCCACGAACACAAACGCAAGCTACTGCAAGCCGCACAACTGACGTTGACGTCAAGGCGTGGAAGGGTACACATAACACATCAAAACAAGCCCGAACCCCTAGGCATCGCAGCCATCACAGCGCACGCAGCCCGAAACGCGAAGAGCACACACCGCCGAGAGATGGAAAACGAAAATCGAAACACAACAAGCGGGGTTAGAACTTTCGGGAGCACAAATTGAACGCGAAGGTCTCACAGCACGTGGTGAGACGGGAGGAATACGCGAGGGTCGTGAACCGAGCGGACAACGGCGTGAAGCGAACTGAATTTCAAACAGAAGGGAAACATTGGCTAACTTGCAGACAGCGGCGCGGCGAGAAGGGGGGAAGGGGTGAGCGTGAGGAGGGGGGACTGAGTAATCCCCTCTCCCGACGCGGCGTTTCCCCTATCGGCGTGGATTCGGGAGTTGCTTTGTCTAGCTTTGTCTGCGCGCTCGGCCTCTAAGTCCGGGTTCAACTCAGCCGCTGCGTTGTTTTCGTGCAAGTTTTCTGCGCGCAGCTTTGCGCGTCGTATACTACTGCCCATTCATAACTCCGCGACGCCCTCCCCCCTCCGGCGCCGCGCGCGCTGTTGCGCTTTGCGGCGTTTTACGTTTTTTATTTTTATTTTGTTTAATCAATGTTTTGGGTATGCCTTCCGAGCCTCCTCCCGTCTTCGCTGCGCTCGGTTTTTTTTCCTGCGGGCTTTGAGGAGCTGCGCGGGAGGCGTAGTCTTGGCGGGCGAAATTGCGCCATTGCGAGCATGAGAACGCTTCGCGGAATTAATTCGACGGGTCGGTTTAAATGGATCGAATTCGATGGAGAGGAATCGGCCCACTTTAGATGTTGCCAAATTTCCACTATTTATTTTGTTTTATTTAATTTTTTTTTCGTTGAAAAGGTTGAATTTTAAAAATTACACGGAGCCTTTTTCCTCTCGAGTATTGCCTCATTTTTTTTTACCCCTATCAATTTTTTTAGTAAGTTCTGGGGAAAATAAATGTGAACCAAAACAGATGGGTATAAAAAATGATTTTTGATTTTGAAAATATTTTAATGAGTACGATATAAAGAATATATAATTTTAAGGGGAAAAAATACAGTACAGGTAGTTACACTGAAGGAGAAGGGAATTCCGAAAAATATTCATTGTTTAATTTTGTGTTTTTTCCAGTAGTACCATTTTCAGGTCTAATTAGATGTATTGTGTCTTAACTCTTTCTATGTTATTATAATTATATCTTCTCTTCTTTAGTTTGTATTTTTGTATTTTTACGGTGGCGTGCTTTGCGATATATCAATTGTTATGCAATTTTAACCTATGGAAAAGGATCGATAAACAGGGTGTCCGCAGCGAACACCTTAATAATCGATTCTTCACCATAGGTTTAAAAGGCATAACAATCGATATATCGCAATTCACGCCACGCCACAGGTATTTTATTTCTTCATTTTTTTCTGCTAACATCACGTTAAGTGAGTCTGAAAAGGATCGAAGAATTTTGCGCTCAGTGCTACTTGCAATCTTTTCAGACGATATGGATGAATATTTATAATAGGAGTTAAACTGTAAAAAATAATTATTTTAAGCCTTTTCCACTCCGCGCATATTTTTATTGAACCGTAACAAGGTAGTTATGTGATCCTGATCACCTATTACAATAAGACGCACCTAACTGTTGCCGAGTCCACGGCAGATCAATTCGCCTTCAGCTTTCAGAACTGCAACAATCGCTACATTGCGCTATTCTGTACGCATCGGCGCGGCGGGCAGACATCGCATACATACAACTTCAGGAAGCTTAAAAACCTGGTAATATTTCGATCTTTGCCTCAATATGATTATTCTATCACTTCTATCTAATTAAGTAAAATATATGAGCAAGGAAAAATTGCATATAACTGAACAAACAGTAGTCAGATAGTCTTTATGAAATTTGAGGATGAGAAACATTCCCAACGTCACAAAACAAATCGAAACACGTGTCTTGCAGTTTTCGTCACAAATATAAGAATTTGCATCTTAAGCTAATTCTCATGGCAGAGTTTTAAAATAGGCGTAAACAACGAAACAAAGCAAACCAAAAGAGCAGAAACAAATGAACGAAAAAGGCCAAAGACCCCCGAGAACAAACCAAAATTGCATAACTATACGTATAAAATTTCCGAGCTTGAGGAGAGCCCCCCTTGCCTCCCAATTAACGATTCTCCTCCGTACATCTCTCACCCCCACTTTAATCAACCATCAAATAAAAGTTTACGACCTCTCTCATCCGCTCTGTACATGTCGTTTGCCTGGATTGGGCGCCTCTCATGTTCTGTTCTGTTTTGACGTCTTTTCTTCTCCTTCAATTGCTCTCCCTCTTTCTCCTTTTGGGCGAATTTTATTGCGTTGCTGTTCCGCTGGAGCCTCCAATACCTCTACGGCCCGCGCAAGACGTAATGACGTATCCTAGTCTTCGTTGTTTTGATCGCGGGAACGTTGCAGCGACGTGGACGGCGCCAAGGTCGGCCCCGCGCGGCAACGTCTCAACGGCGGTCAACGAATCGACGCCTGAACTTGGAATTTGGCACTATCCTCGGGCCCCCTCCGATCCAGATTCGGGGATCCAAGGGGCGGCAGGGGGAGGGGGCAGACGACGGCCCCGTCGCACTGTCGGGCTCTTCTCAGTCGGGCGTGGAAAATTACAAGCTCGGCTTGCCAAAATAACCATTTTTACGATCGTGCGTTGCGGTTACCGAAATTGAGGGGCTCGGAGGACGAGGCGCATAAGTGCAGTTCTTGAAAAAAAATTGAGGTAACTGGCAAAAAAAATAGCTTGGATCAAGAGTCCAGACTCTTAAAAACATTGACAAGAAAAAATACTCTTGACTCAATCGGATTTTTCCTTAAATCGAAGAGCCAAGCCTCTTGATTTAAGCGGGTTTCCATTCGAATCGAGTTTATTTTTTCTTGTCAATGTTTTTAAGAGTCTGGAATCTAGATCCAAGCTACGTTTTTTACCAGTGTATTCATGAACTCAACTAAAACTAGTCAGAGAGCATCACTGAAAAATAATACGGTAAATTTTACCATACTCTGACACAGTGCGATACGAGTGTGGTAATGAACACCAGAATCTATGGTAATATTTACCATATTATGGTGTCTGCAGAGTTCTGGTGAATACTACCGTGGTTCTGGTTATTTTCACTACATGGTATCACCGTGTAAAAAAATCAAGTAAACGTATAGTAGATGTCACCATACTTTTTTTAGTGCACTCTGTGAAAAATTCACGACTAAAATTCAACTTTGAAGCATCAAAAAGTGAGTTTAAACTTCCTTTCTGCCAAGAAGCTCCATGTCATTTTGAAACTTTAGACACGTATTTCTAGAAATAGCAAAAACTGCACTCATGCGCCTTGTCCTCCATCCCCCCAAGTGGGAGGTCGTATAGCGTCGAAAGGCTACCCACCCAGATGTCCGTTTTCGTAAGCTAATTGTAAATTGGACTACAAATTGCAACTAGGAACTACAAATTCCGGCTAGTTTTAAAAACAACGTATGGACAATTAATGTCCTCTATAGACATATGTGTTTTTACAAACGAGTCTGAGACGTAGTTACTGATTTCACCAATTCCTATTGCGATTTTAGTCAATGTACAGTTGTTTCTGCATGAAAGAGATATGAAGAAAACAGGGGAATCGATAAAGACAGTTTCTTGGCTTACCTTGAATTTTCTCAACTCTGCCGTTTTTTGCTCATTAGGGATCTGGATTTTACGAAATGCATCATTGCATCATGATTTGGTCGTTTCCGGTTCTCTTTTCGGGTCCAATCATGTTCTAAAAATGGGTCTGACGGCCGATTGGGGCGAAAAACGCGGGTTTTGTGGGTTTGCGGTCAAATGATAAAATCATAACCAAACACGGTAAAATTGCTGGTGACCAGGGGGAGGGGGGGGGACAGGAAATCCCCATAGATGTAGATAACCATTCAATGAGCAGTCAATTTCACCCTTTTTTTCTATTTAATTTTTAGTATTTATCTAATACATATGTATTTATGTACAATAAAATAGAGACAATTTCAAAAGAAAAGCCAACCCTGTCGCACAATAAAATTGCCCGAGAACTAATTCCAAATATCGGGGCATCCGAGCTTTGAGCAATACCTCACGCTTTGACGCTTTGCGCCGCAAACGAACTTCAAAACGAAGTTGTGACGCTGATTAAACACCTACTCCCCTATTTGCATTCCCAATCACCCAATTTTCCTTACGAAGATGATTTCCTTTTTATTTATTGAATCCAATTTAAACTTTTCAAAAGCGCACGACTTCTCGAAAGACGATTTTTCCCTCGCGCTGATTCGCGAACGATCCCGTGGTGCGGCGGAAGGATTCTTTCCATAAATCCCCTCCTCCCCTTGCACCGGTCCCCACCCTTCGCCCCCCCCCCGGGGGGGGGGGGGGGCTCGGGTCATGGCTCGAGTGTAGTCCGCGAGTAGTGCGTTGCCCTGCCAAATTCGTGACCGACCGGCATCTTCGTTTCCTCGTGCTCTTTTCCCTGTGCGTCGCAAGGGCAAAATAACGCTGCAGTTCATTCATCTCTTTTCTTTTACCCCTCTCAATCTCGGGCTGGAAATACACCGGGCCACAACAGAGTGGCAGACCTTATTTGGTCGGCGCTAAGCCTCCATTTACGACTGTCCCTGCGAGCTGATTGTTGAAATTGATAGACAAAGCAATAGACACAGCGGACTGATTTTTGAAATTGATAGACAAAGATACAGACAAAGATGACATAGGGGGTATGGAGCGATCCTATTGGATGAAATGTGTGGCTCTTATGGACTAAAGGAGAAAATGATGGACTAGCTGTCGGGTTTCTCGTGAGTTGCCGTTAGTTAGTCTATTACCTACTGCCTTTTTCCATTGCAACCACCCGCTTCCACCAACAGGTTCCCTTCATATCCTCTTGTCATCTTTGTCTATAGCTTTGTCTATTAATTTCAATAATCGGCCCGCAGAAGACATAAGAAGTATGGACCGATCTTATTGGTTGAAATGGGTGGTTCATATGGACAAAAGGGGTAAATGATGAACTAACTATCGGGTCTCTCGTGGGTTGCCGTTAGTTAGTCTATTACCTACGGTCTTCGTTCATTGCAAGCACCCGCTCCCACCAATAGGATCCCTCCATATTCTTTTTGTCTACTTTGTCTGTAGCTTTGTCTATCAACTTAAACAATCAGCCCGCTGGTTTTGAAGGGGCTTATGCGTAATGCTCTAGGGGAGAGGAGGGGTCGAAGAGAGCGTTACGCCATTTTGTTTTTACGCGTTAACGGATTAGAGAGGAGAGGATTTACATCGCGATTGTCAAGCCTATAATGACCTTTGGTATGAAGTGTGGCAGTTGAAGAAGGAGACCCACGCTTCGTCACAAAAGCATTACGAGGGGCGGGGAAGAGAGTCAAGAAATTTGAAATTTAGCGTAACAATATTTCATTGACGGGTCATTGGAGAGGAGGGGCAAAGGCGGATTTGGCGAGACCTTATTGATGGGGCCATTTCGGGGTGTTGACAAGGGTGTCCGGTAGAATAGACAATGTGAGGGAGGTTCGCGGGGGGCCTTTCATGGACATTTTTTTCAAAAGCATTCCCCAAAGATCAAATTTCAAGAAATGTGGTTCAAGATTTGTGAAATATTTGAGCGTTAGAAATTGACTGATTTACTTAATTTTTTCTGAAGATTTACACCATCCATTTCTAGGGTGTTGAGTTTTAGCTATTGTTAAGTGGGATTAAGGAGAGGTATGCAAGTGTCAAGCAAAGTGCTCCAGAAATTTTTTTCTTCCTATTTTGTCCCGTAATATCACTTAATTTTACACACAAAAACGTAGATTCTAGCTCTGTTTTTCATTTCTCAATACTTTATTCTCCTTTCACACCCAGATTCGCCTACCTATCAGACTTACTTACTGCGTTTTTACGTTTTTTGAGCAGCTGGGAGGGGAGGGGGAGGGGGTCGTCAGAGTCGGAGTTACGTAATTTACATGGGGCCATGTCTAGCTTAGGTTAACGAGGCGATATATGGTACAAGTAGGAGTTCGAAAACCTTAAATTGAACGTTACGTAATTTATGGATGGCCGCTAACGAACTCTATTTCGGTGTGCTTCGATGGTGTTGTTGAGGCGTTTACAGTGCCTGATCTTATCACTGAGCGTCCCGTTTTCCGAAATGAGCGTATCGTACACTGAAAAAAAATTCTCGGCGTTTTTACCACGGTCCGTTGGTACCTTTACCATCTCACTTTTTTACCAATTATTGGTAATTTTACTAAGACAGACTGGTAAGCTTACCTAAAACCCGGTATTTTTACTGTTTTTTCAGGTGAGAATACCACTTTCATTGGTAATCAATTCCCAGTAACTATGCCATTTTATCTCGGTAATTCTACCACAGTCGATAAAAAATATTGGCGTTTTTACGAAGGTCCAGTAAAATTACCAATTCCATAAATGGTAATTTTACCGAGAAAAAAATGGGATCAAATAGAACCCTGAATTCTTGGTAATTTAACCCTTTTCTAAGTAAATACACAGAGATGTTTTTTCAGTGTAACTGCGCTCTGCAGATATCTTAAGGTAACCTGTGCGTGCATTACATTTATAAAAATTAGAATGATATGAGGTTGGATCGTAAAGATTTTGTCTCTATTTTGGTTGATATATCTGTTCATGAATGGAAGTTGTGACATTTTAAACGCACCAATACGTCAGTGCCTGAAGAATGCACGTATTTAAAAAAGCTGTCGGGAACTTTTTACGGAATACTGCTGAAACCACCTCTCTCTTCTGTTGCTGAGTTATGAAATTTTTTAGTCAAAAGTAGTACTTCTTTCAAAATTCTATAGATGAAAATTTAAAATTCCCTACAAAAGTTAAATTTTTGGCTTTTGGCCGATTAATTTTCGTGATATAACGTATATTAACCCCATTCAGAGGCGCACCTACTCTTCTGAGTACCTTTAAATGGAGAGTCTGAACATCAAGGTTAGGCGTTTTTACATCTCTCTCTGCCAGTGACAAGAAATAAAATTCCCCCGTGAATTTGAAAATGCGTTGTGTGGACTACCTGAATGACGCGTCTTGGGGTTCAGTTTGACATTTCTGACGTACTCAACGTGGTTTCCTCGTGATTTTACCTGTGCAAAGTCTACTTATTGTCGGTTGATTGCATCTCATATTCACATTGCGCAACAGACCTACTTAACATGCCGCATTTGCATCTTTTGTTATCCGACTCAGCGACGGTGGATGCACTTGAAATATGGAATATGGCCACGGTTTACACGGCTCAACTGCATCCTTTTTGTGTGCAAATTTCACGACAATACCGGCAAAGACCCGAGGGAAATTTTCACTTAGTATTCGCCCTTCGCACAGCAAAACCCGGAGCTTTATTTCACGGGTCTCATGTCCTGTCCGAGATCCGCGAATTTGCACGTTCTTCCCGTCGCGCGTTGACTATCACCAGCTGCGAGGAAGGCTTTATTGGATTTTATCTATTCTGAGATACGTGCTTCATGGGAGATGGATTTATGGGCTACTTTTTGGACATCTGTAATCACGTCGCTCTTCTGACCGTAAGAACGTATCTCAATTTCTGCTCGAGCCCTGTTCTCCATATAATTCTATGTTTTCCAGGACTCATGTGTGAAGAGAGGTACGAGCTTACGCCGGAGAACCGACGATAATTGAACTGCATTTTGCAATTTGGACCTTTAAATTCTGGCTCATCCGAAAAACCACTTTTGTGCACAGAGAAACTAATGACACATACGTTGCTATTAAACTGGGCCGGAATCTTAAGTTTCAAATTGCAAAATGTAGTCCAATTCATCGTTGAGAAACCGAATTGAGTTTTGAGCCTCTCGTTGACAGATAATATCTTCTGCTGAAATGATCAGTCTACTGTAATAAATTAAAAAGATATTAGTGTCGCTGTATTTAGGTTATGCCTTATCGACGGTTTTTTCTTCATTTTGCATCTTGTGTTGTGATTAGCTCTAGGAATGATCAAATTTTCGGCAGAAAAAAAACCGTGCTGTATTAGCCGCTCCCGAAAATGTCATCATTAATTTTTTTATTCTTGTGAGGAAAGAGAACAAATTGAAAAAAAATAAAGTAGTCACAACTAGAGATTTTCCGTAATTTTCCCTCTCCTAGATTTTCTTACTTCTTCCTTAACACTAAAACAATTTTTTTTTTGGCTTTGGTTTCCCCGCAAAGTAGTTTAGGCCTACCACTATTTTACCACCTTGTGAGTAATAGTGTTAAAATTTAAGTATATATCTAAATACTGAGCTAGGAAGCATGTGGCCATTTCAAAGTTAAGACTTTGACTCCTTCGTCCTCAATTATCAGCTATCACTCCACCTATGTACCTGTGCCACTCTACTTCTCCACTTCCACCAAATAGGCCCTCATCTTCTGAAACTTCATTCTTTACCACCAGTTGCACGCGCCTCCTCATTTCAAGCAATTAGACTTTAATCCCGCTAACCCCAAATTAGTCAGCTCTACATCGCAGTGATCTCACTTGATAAAACGCCTAGATTGGAATGAGGAAAAATACTGAAAACCGAAGAGCAGAACGTTTTACATAACGAATACATAGACTGAACCGAGGTCGATAGACGCAGGATGGTTCACCATCTGACCCGAGCGCAGCGTTAGAGGGCGTTAGAATCCTCAATTTTCCCGTTTTTTAAGACAATTATTCTGCCATGCTAAGGAATAACGCGGTAAGAACATGCAGATGTTGCCAAATTTACCCTGAAAAACCATTTCTTTTAGAGGAAAGTTACGCATATTTTTCCTTGAAAATTCCAGATATTTTAGATTGAATTGCCAACAAAATTATTTAAGAAATTTGTAGAAAAATATTCTAAACTTCCTCAATAAATTCGTATTTTATCCAAGGAAATTTGGCAACGCCGGAAGGTTCATACGGCGTTTTTCCTCAGCACGGCAGTATTCCGTGTGTAATTTGACAAAATAACAGAACTAGGCCTATTATGATCAAGAAAAATTCCTGTCGGTACTTACAACTGGTATTCTATCTTTCGGATCCCGTAACTCGATTAAAATGGTTTTAGGTCAAGTTCATCGTATGCGCTGCCACCATTCTCGAATATTTTCCGTGTTTTTTTGGCACAGTCTTGCAATCTGTGCACCTCTCCCCTTCTCCGGGGTTACGTAAGTTCCGTTTTATGGCGCCACATTGAAAATCCACGGATCTAGCCGCGGGTTTGGCGAGGTTCGGGTTCGCTCACCATCAAGAATTCACATTTTTATTTTCGCACTGCTGCTATTTTCCTCCCATACAACTTGCAATAAATCAACGAGAAAATCACGAGAATAAACGGCCGGGTGAGTTTGACTCTGAGGTCAGTGTACTTGGACTTGGAGCATAACATTCGTTCGCAGTTTGGGTACGGGTGAATGTAATTGTGTGAATTGATCTGCCCTTTCGCGACTGTGTCTGTACGGTAAAATCAATTTATTTTTGAAAAAATACCCTAACTCAATATTAGCTGTTTATATATTCAGAATTTACAGTACGCCTGCAGTTACGACTGTAGCTGGTAAATCTGTCACTTTATTGCTCTATTAGTCTGTTTGCCGGTCTACTTCTCACTACACTACAGTCAATATTACAACTTGCGTCTATCCAGTTAATAAGGGATGATCAGACAATTTCACAAATCGTAAACTCACTCCTACTATTATGATTCTAATATCTAAAAAACCACGGGAACCTCTTGAAAAAGTACGTAAATCATACGATGATCCGTCAACATTTAGCAATAAGGAACCCCTATTTCTAGCTCATTTTAGAATCAACATATGTTCCATTTGTTTTCCTATGCAGATACGTGCTTTCGTGGAAAAGCCAGAGATAGTAGTTTCCTACTGCAAAGTGTAATCCATATGTATCTCGACGAATAACGCGCATGAAACGCCTACAAAATCGTAGGTATGCCTCAAGCGTCACCCCTACGATGTAAATGATAAGTTTTTACTGTGTCGAATAAAATCGACTGAATTAAAAATATGTTATCCGAACGATACAATTTTTGAATAGCGTATTATTGTCCAGGAGATCGATGGACTTTAAAGTATTAGAGAATTGCAAAGGGAACCCTGCATTGAATCAACGGACACAAGATTTATACACTGCGCACCTCTAGATGGCGAAGAGGGAACGAAGGGTAATGAAGACGAGAGGGAGGGAAGGGGGCTTAATTTGTTAAATTGGAGTTGCGGTGCCGCGTCTGGTCGCGCCGTCAAACAGGTGCCCAACTTGACCAATCTGACCCCGTGACCAAACGGAGGCGGCACTGCGATTAATTCGTTCTTTTTCCTACGCGCGCGCAGATGTCGCGTTTTGCGAAAATGAGGAAATTTTGGGTTCAGAATTTTAAATTCGAATCAGGAATATGGACGGAGCGTTAGCAGCTGAAAATGAAGCAGTTGCGCTTCCTATTGATCGAGGATATTGCGACTTAAGCGGGCCCACTTTGAAAGTTAAAATGGACCAGGAACGATCGTAAGGTTCCAAAGTGTTTCGGATCTAAAATCTTGTGATAATTGTCTTTTTGAAGTATTTTGTCATTTGAATGCTCTAATATTTATGTCCTCGGCAAATGGTACAACAGGCAATTCATAAAATGCCCCGGCAGATTGTACAATTTTGAAAATTTGCAATGTCTCGTATGTTTTTACGAGGAGCACCCGAATTTTCAATATTTTGAAAGTAGGAAATTATCGAACTACGAGCGATCGCTATATCTTCCTTAATCAAAGTGCTCCTCATGCACTTTTAACTGTCGAAAATTTAAAAACTTTGTATTTTCAAAAAATGCAGTATCTTTTGAAATGAATGTTAATTTCTGGGCTACAAGTTATCACAGCAACCATACGACGATGCACATTTTTAAAAATAATTTCTGTCACTTTAAATGCAATTTCTACGTATTTCTTAGTCAATCGAAGTTGATGAAAAGTTATGAAAATTCACTATCTTACCTACGTTATTTTTTTCGCTTCAAGTATTTTAAGCGGGCGTGCAGATAAACATGAGACCGCACAGTCAAGAGGACTACCTCAAATCAAATTTACTTCTGACGCAAATGTATTCCCTTCTTCATTTAGACGAACACAAGCGCAGAGCGCCAGAGTAATTTTACCTGTCTCTCGTGATTTTAGAAACGAATGCTACGTCTTTATGTATTTGGTATTAATACTTATGAGGAGCGTTTGGATTTCAAACATCAATTCTATTCTTAGACGCTTTTCCTGAGGTAGATATATCTTGTTCCAATCCTTGCAAATCCTCCAATCCATGGAAGAGGACGGGAAAGAACCTCTCATTACATAATAATAATGTTCCGATGAAAGTCAGAGCCACCGAGGAGATTTTGTTATTGATTATCGATTGATATGCAAACGACGATAATCTTGCTGGCACCTAATCGTGAGCGGGACGACGAAAAACCCGGCGGTCTGAAATATTTCATGCATAATGAGATGGGATTGTATTAGTTTTAGAAATTCACCCGTTCAAAAGAGGTGAATCATTACTAAGCTCAGCGAGACGAGTGGTAGCTCAATTAATTATCAGAAAATTGAAATTTCGATCATCACTTTAAGAGATCATTATCAAATTTGCGTTTGTCTGATGCCGTGACAGGTTCTGGGATCGATTGGAAGTGGAATCCCTCCTTTGCTTTATATCATTATGTCAATCAATTGTATCTTTAATGAAGATGCTCCTCTAGCAATTATTTGTTCCAGCGAATCTTACCTTATAAGATGCATACAGAAATAATGAAGTGTAATTAGACTTTTTTGCCTCGTACAAAATATCTTTTGCCCTCCCGTTCTAGCTCTAATTACAGATCAATCTGAAAAAATAATGAGTTGCCTTCGAATAAATTGAGCCTATACATTTTTCAATCCGAACGATTTAAAAAGTCTTTAAAATCACCTACAGAATGGAACACATGTTCATGCAGCTTTTTCAATATTTCTAGATTTATCGATAGAGGTACTTATTTAAATATTAAAATAAATTCATGTTTTGTTAAATACGTACTTGTAAGTCACGTAGGCTGCTATTAATTTTTTTCGTTATAATTTAAAAGGACCAAGTGCATTTTTCAGACAAGATCTGTGACGATAAAGCAATATGTATTTTAGAGTTACAGAAAATGGGTGTGTTTCCCATCAATAAATACATCTTTTTCCGGAAGACGCATCACAAGCTGCGCCATGGAACAGTGTTATATTTTTCATGACTTTATATCATTTTTTCAAAAAAAAATCGTGGAACGAGTTTGTTTGAAAATTTTACCGTCGACATGTATGACAGGAAGAAAATTTGTCCGAAAAAAAAATCCACAAATAACTGGTCAAACAATTTTTTGTGCGAAAAAAATAAAGTACCAGAAAATATTCATGTCCTTTGCATGACGCTCGTAATATTCTTTCTGTAAGAGAACGAAAGACACGTTCAAAATCACCCTACACACATTCAGTGCCTCTCTTAGAAAAATACCTCAAATCAATATCTTACAACGGTTATTGAAAACAACTCGTATAAAATTGAAAATTCCAGATTCTGCTGCTACCTCTTACAAAAACCGCATGCTGCTCTTACGAAATGTTTACTCTTAGCATGGCAGTGTAAATCGTGGATTTCCAAGCTTACAAGCCCAGAAGTTACGCAACTTTTATTCGGGAGAAAAAAGGGAGGAGGAGAAAAGGGTGGAGGGTGGAGGGGATCGAACAGGATCGGCGATTTTTCACGTACAAATTCCTGACTTCATTTAGTGTTGAACGCGCTTGTATTTGGGGGGTGGGAGGTGGGAGGGGGGCTACGAAGGTCGTTGAACCGAGCAGCTGCAGAACTAAACGGCGATTCATTTAGCGATCTAGCCGCACACATAATAAAGTGGCCCCACTGTTTCCAAGGGGAGTCTTCACTTACTCCTCCTTCTGGAGACAGGTTTGAGACAATGCGAAAAACAAGCGCCCATAAAAAAACGTATCAGGATTATGTTCAAACTCCTCCTCGTCTTTTTGGGTAAATTTTATCCATGACGTCATTCTCTTTCTACAGTGCGTTACTATAATATGAAGTGCGTTATAATGAAGGTAAGGAGATAACTTTATGGCAGGCAGAAACATTGTGAATTATGACGTGGTTGTTCGTACATGTTTTTCATAGGACGACATCTATATAGTGTTCGAAACTCACATTGGAGTCGTTCAGCTGTACGTCTTAAGATACGACTGATTTGACTGTCAATCTACGACATTTTCTCATGAGGATAATTATAATACAAGTTTATGAAGAAACATATTCGCTATATTTGTTGAGGAACGAGGTCAAATGCGTCAAATAATCATGAAAGCTTACGTCAGAGGAGAAGCGAGGATGTAGAAATTGGCCCTGGGCAGGAGTGCCACGTCTGGCACGCATCGATGCGCAAGGAACAATAATTTCCCTCGAGTCTCCGCAAAGGTCTGCGTCTCGCGTTTTGCCTTTACGAAAAAGTCCGCCTCCCCTGCCCAACAACCCCAAATGCCCGCGCCGCGGAAGCTGTTGCGCGGCACCTCATGACGCAACCCCAGATACGTGGAAGGAGGAACAAAGGACGAACCTTGCTCACCGCATCACTACTGAAGCGGGGCGCGGTGGAGGGATTGGCCGTGTTGCCATTTTTGTCAGAGTTCAATATTTTACACATTGAAATAAAATAGGGATCTAGCTAAATCTTGCAACATTTGTATGCCTCAGTTTCGTGAATGAGAACGTCGGGAAGAGATGACGCAACATGTTTTGAAGTAAGGTTTCCTGGATATTTACAAGGAATTCAGGCTCTGGGCTCTTCGTTTAAAACCTTTTTTTTAATCATTATTACACTGGAAAAAAAACACATTGGATCTTGAGTCCAGACTCTTAAAAACATCGACAAGAAAAAACACTCTTGATTCAATCAGATATAAGCTTAAATCAAGAACCAAGCCTCTTAATTTGAGCGGATTTCCTCTTGATTTAAGCTTAAATCTGATTCAATGAAGAGTCCTTTTTCTTGTCAATGTTTTCAAGAGTCTGGACTCTAGATCCAATGTGATTTTTCTCCAGTGTACGGCATTCAAAGCGTTCACGAAAAGCGCATTAATCCAGGTGTTTGGTCCATCTTCTTTGAACGATGCTGGCTTTGCTGAGCAGCTGTGTATTCGTTAAATGCTGTTACGTCGTTTACTAACGTGACATCGGTGGTTTTTAATGTTAGAGAACTAGGCAGTCATGTCAAATGCGAGTTATAGGGAAAAAAGAGCGTTCAAAGTTCACGTATTTGACCTTTTTTCACGTCTGAATTTCCGGATATATAAGTCGCTATTCAGGTAAGCCTTGAAGAAAAGAAATATGACAGCAGTCGGAGCTTAGGTCAGGTCACATCTTTTCAATAAAAATAGTGAGTGACATAAATTAAATATTCAAGTGATATTTGTGATATTTTACCTTTAGCAATCGGTTGTGGTGAGAGTGTTATTCACAAATGTATCTTGTGAAAAATTATGCGCAAAACACAATTTTTACGAGATTTTAAACAACTTTGGTTCAGCAATTTTGCAATGTCAGCAGGTTGCAACTTTGTCTTCCGATCAGATCGCCGAAAATCGGCACTTATCGACCAAAAGTTGACCGAAAATTGCAACTTTGCTGCAACTAATACCAACATTGTTTCAACTTGTTGCAACTTTTACATTGAAAAATGCTACTTGGGTTTTAGTACGGTGAGTTTTGTGAATGCTCAGGAAAAGTGACTTGGGTACAAAGATGAGGAGCCATCCTGGGAGACGCAAAAAGGACAGTGTGAGGGAGGGAGAGGGGCGTGAAGTCTCCGCGGGTAGTGGAACGAAAAATCAGCAGCGGCCAGTAAAAATCAGGCAGGACCAGACACAACAGTTTCATTCTGGCCCTTAACCCTGTCTGGCCCTTGAATGAAGTCGCCGCCAAAATTCGGCAGTCGAATCTGATTGGGCGCGGTCAGTGACCTCCTCTGTGTCTCGACACGCGGGCGCCGATCAGATTCGGCACTTTGAATATATTTCAGCGCTCTGATCATTATTGAATTTAATCATAGATATTAATCGCGCAGATCAAAAAATGCCTCTTTCCGCCTTCAGAGCGTGAGATTCGGAATATCTTTCAAGTATTGTCTTCAGGTCCGTCCTAACTCGAGGGGCACATATATAGTATCCACGTGCGTGGGGCATCAACCGAAAGGGATCCAATCGTATTAAGGCACCATTTCTCGTGTTTCTTTTATAAATTCGATTAATTTTAGAGAGATTCTCTTGTGCTTTTTTTCTTCTTCTTCTTCAATTTTTTCTCTTTTGTCTTTTCCCAAACATCATTCGTGGCCATAGTAGGTTATGCTCCACTTACAGTATGTCTTCCTCGTTCATACCAGTTCGCCTTCAATATCTCGATAGGCAATGTGAGTGGCTTGGAAGCAGTAATAGTTGCTCGCCGCATTTCGGTGGTCAGCCACGATCACTTATGATTTATTCATGGCTGTATCCGCTTTATACTTCACTCTGATTGTTTCTCACTCGTTCCGAACAGCTCGCCTTCAATATCTTGATAGGCAATGTGAGGGGCTTGATTTGGTTCTCGCAGCATTTCGGCCTGCGTAATAATTATTGCTGCCTAAGATTATTTCAAGATTAAATAGACGATGTGCAGGATGCAACGTTATATGAAAAGCATCGAGATATTTTAATGAAACAAATAAGACTGTAGAGGTGATCATTAATGCTCCAATCATTCGTCCGAGAAACTTTGGGGAGCAGTGTTAAAAGAAGTAACCGTGAATACTTTCATAAGTAGTTTTTGAAGCACACGTAAATTGCTCCTCAAACTTCACCAATGAGAAACTGTCTTGTCGATAAAATTGCGAGCTGAAGGTGGAATCTATAATAAAAAATGAAGGACGAGCTTGCTCTTGAGGACAGTTACTGTTTAGGTGACCCACTTGAGGTTCCAGACTACTGCCTCTTATTATTATTAATTCAAATTAGTAAAAAAAAAAAAAAAAAAAAAAAAAAAAAAAAAAAAAAAACAAGTAAACAACCGAAAAGAACAATATATTTCTTGAGAGAAGGCTGGGAGTATTTCATAGATACCTTGCATTATGCCCATGAAATCATACCTATCAAAACAGAAATTGAGGACATTAAGTTTTTAAATTTCGAGGTAGACGAGGTAAAGCGTACATAGCTCATAGGTTTTTGCACTATTGCTTTTCATTATATTGATATAAATATTTATTTTTAATTTCTCCTATTCAAAATGCCCCTGCAGAATTTTTATTCTACAGTTTTCACATAGAAAATATGGCTAAAAAAAGGTTGTGGGT
Organism: Bemisia tabaci; assembly: GCF_001854935.1. Lineage (NCBI taxonomy): Eukaryota > Metazoa > Arthropoda > Insecta > Hemiptera > Aleyrodidae > Bemisia > Bemisia tabaci. Next base: position 5,071,153 of record NW_017547177.1, read on the forward strand.
TTCCGTTTGCGCGGACGGCATGGAAATTTTTCCATAATCTAACTCTGTCTAATGCTTCAAATATAAGAGAAAGCAATTTCACTTCGACAATTCGCGCATACCGAATAATATTCTGTTTTATTTTTCAAACATGATAGTGAAAGTACAATATCGATTTTTTTCTCACGGCCTCTTTTTCAATGGCCCAATTGGTTTTGTCCAAAGCGTTGAATGTCTACACAGTCAAAAGAGCCAACACCGAACTACATAATAAAAACCTAATTGATATGGTGCTCGACGAGGGGATGACGGGGTGAGCCGCAAACCGACGGAAGGGGCGTTTTTCATTCAATCCATCCAATCATATTCAAAATCAATGGAGCATCTTCTCGCTTCCCCGTCATTTTCCGCCGCTTCTTTTCATGATTTATTGCCCACGTTGCCAAAGTTAAATTGAATATTGCAACGTGAGAACGTCAAGGAAACCCACATGTATATTTATAATGACTTAAAGTTCTGGGGAAGATTTTCAAGTGGATAGTTGTGCACGGTTCGACGATTTAGAAGAAATGAATGGACTTCAAGTTCAGAGGAAATTTTCATATTATCATTCCTAGTCTTTCAACACGGAAAAAAAAGAAATAAGGGTTGTTGGATAATGTGTGCTGTCAATTAATTATTGCAGTAGTGCTCAAATTAATTGTGATAGTACCCCAATAAATTAGATTACTAACACAAAGTAATGTTGCGGTACTTCCACAATTGATTGGAAACGCCCATGTCATCCAACAAATTGGGGTAGTGCCACAATTTCAGGGAATGACCCCAAATATTTTTTTTCTGTGAATATTTTTAAGCAATACTAAAATTGTAAAACAAACCGAGAATATTATGGTTTTAAACCATGCCAAGGGATATCCTAGGGATAATGCGTATACTCAAAGCTACTTGACGCATTCTCATATAATTTACCGTGGGTTCATCGGGTTATTTCGTTACGTTTACAAAACAAATATACTGATGTTTCTGAAGGATTATGCATTAGAAATTGCACCGTTTTAAAAATTCCATTTACGGCTCAATTTTTGCTTAATACAAAATAATCAACGAAGTGTCATTACACACAGCAAAGATAATGAATGTGAGGAAACAATTTGCAACACTGAAATTGACTCAAACTACATATCGACGGTGAAACTACCAAACCACGTATCTCGTTTGCGGTGTTTAAAAATCTACGCTCGCATTTTATTTTTTTGAAGTAGACCAAATCAATATCATTCCTTGAAATTTTCACAGAATTTTCTCCGCACGAAGAGAAAAAATCACAGAAATTTTCAAGACTGGACATTAAGTAGTTTTTCATTTAAAAAATAAAGTATGACAGGAAGTCTGCGACGTCGCAAACCGAGATACGTGGTTTGGTAGTTTCACCGTCGATATCAAGCTCCTTTACAATTGAAGCACAGGGTGCAGAATGGGCACTTCTCAGCATCTCCGCTAACGTTTCATCCATTATAGTTAAAGCAAATTGTATGAAGTTCGTTGAAACTTTCACTCACTGAATTTCCCTCAGGATGATACCTACGAAGCTGAAAACGATAAATTACAGAAAATTCACTGAATAATTTCCTCTCCAAAATATAAGTCAGCAGCGACGATTTTAAGACTCCTCAACCAAGAAATACCTCACCCCCACCCAACAACACAATTACGAAAAATTCGTAGGGAAAGCCCTCTTCGGACCGCAAATCCCCTTCCACTCGAAGTGTCTGGATCAGAGACAAGAGACCCTCCACTAGTATCTCGGCCATTGTGGAAGCTTTTACTTTCGGGACATCAGCACTCCACTGTTGACTTACCTGCATCAACGTGTTGGCAGTTTCGTTTTGCAAACAAGCCGAAACTGGCCGACGTTTCGGAAACTTGTTTGGCTCATGACGTCATCCGAAGCTCATCAACGACCATGTAGGTAAGTCAACAGCCGAAACTAGGGTGATGACTGTTGCTCCCTAGTAATTGTCCATAAGGAATTGTTGAAACTCCGAAAGTAAAAGCTTCCACCTGTCGCTAGGAGGCCAGTGGAGGGTCTCTTGTCTCTGGTCTCGATCCACTTATGGGTAAGTTTTCGGTTTTCTATAGATCATATTCGATACATCAAACGGGTGAGATTGTATCAATATCGATTGATTCCAAACATAAACATAGCCTCAAAAGTTAATCGAGTAATCTGGCGGGACGGGTTTTTTGTGATGGATTATTGATTCGTATGAGTACTAATTGGCCAAGAGTAGTGAAATTGCCACGAAATTTCTCATTTTCAGCTTTCCTGACTAATATCCTAAAATTTTGGTTTGAGGTTATGTTCTATTATTTTGAACAAAACGATACATCGAACCACTAGTTATCGAATACGATCCACTATTGAAATGTTCTATAACTTTGCTGCCGCTCTTTAAAAATTTCAGAGGAGTACTATTTGACAGCAAAGGGGTGCGGCCTCGGGGCACAAGCTCAACCTACCCAAACTGATGGAATTAGAGTGACGTTTTCTTGTCCTATCTTTCGAATGAGCTAAGCGGAAAAGCGGCGAGGGAGTGCAACTCAGTGATCCATTAGCCGTGTTTGACAGCATGTCAGGCATACTATGCAACATCACATCTGAGCCCATTTTAAGCGCTCAGCCGATAGGGAGCGCTTTTTCATTTCGACCTGCCTATAGAATTCTTCTATACTAGTGGGAATGCGTTCAAATGGCGCTTCGGCTCACCAATAAGATGGCGCATAGAGGCCTCACTATTTAGAATAGATTTATCTGTTATACTTTGAGTTGGATTGCATTTTGCAAAAAGGAACCAAGAGCATTCCAATGTTGCTGGAATTGTGCAACTTACATTTTTTCGAGAAAATTACTAAAGTCATGCAAAAAATTGAATTTACACAGGTAATTTTTGTCTTGAATTTATGGTTTATTGGGAGTAAAGATAATACTTGTGTAGATTAACAGTTTAGGTTTGCAACGTAAAAAAATTTGCACAATCTTAGTGAGAATGCTCTTGATTCCTTTTTGCAAAATGCAATCTAGTTAATGCTTCTGATTTCAAAAAGCGGAGAACGGTCATCGTTTTTTATGAGTGGAGGGCTGACTATACCAGTGGAGTATGATCTTTGGCCTAGTCCCCGAGTTGAAGGCGCAAACGGTTTGATGGTCAAAACGCTAACGCTTTGCCGTCACTGTAAGTTTCCTCTCTGCAGGCAGTAGAAGTTGTTCTCCACTTTGTCTCACACTCGTTGTATTCAATTCAATCTAATTTAGACCTCATCAGACGTGCGACTAAAGTGTCCTCTTCTAACAGTTGAATGTATGCACCGTTGTGTTCAACTTCTTCTTGTGCACACAAAATATTACCGTCCATAATTATTTGACTTGTTTTTGTCTTCATAAAAAATTGGCATAGTTTAAGGCCAGAGATATTATTTTTTAACAAAAATCTGCCGTTTCAAAGTTCAATGTTTATTCTCAAGGTAAATCCAAGAATTCGAAAAGATCTTGAGGTGTCATTCGCGTAGAAAATTAGGCAGAAATTACATCTTCTTCGCTAATGACTTGAAGCAGTCCATACACCTACAGCAATATACGAGGAGTTCATTGTTTTGGTACTTCAAGTTTATAAAACCTAACGGAGTGTGCTTCGTCACAGTAACAGTTTTTCAAATTTCACAATTAAAATCTGTCATATTTCGGTCAAAATTTACTTAGAAACATTCAAAAAATGCACGGAAAGTACTGAATCACTATCTCAAGGAATTGTGTTTTTCACCATAAAAAAAAGGAATAAAAGGAAAGAATAACACGAACACGTAATAAAATTGCTTTACTTTAACAATAATTTCTGGTCATTATTATAATTTTTTTGTGATTAGGAAAAGAGTTCTTGAGGTATTTCTTTCCTTTGTCACTAATAAAAGAAGGAGCAATGATAATCATGACAAGAAAAATGATTTTGAAGGTAATAAAATTCTGCTGAGGACTCATACGTCCCTCTACTCTTTCACGAAAAGAACAACTTTCCTTGTGGTAGTGATTGATAATTTATTCTCCGTGAGCTGTTATATACATACCACATTAACCCTCCGAACCCTACTCTTTTAACTCGACCAAAATTTTAAAACATTCTTCATATAAAAATTAAAATCAGCCAACATCTTCCTTCAATCAGAAATCTAGATGTGAAGTTACGATGTTGTTCATGTTGTCGATTCGCCAGAAAATAGGAAAAGGTATTAATGCTCAAGCAGTACACCGGTTGTTGTTTTAAGGTTGTAAATGTGCAAAAAACTCCTCCCTATTCATTGCCTACATTTTGAGGACGGATAATGCCAAATAATTGGAATTTTGAATGAAATGGAGCAGAGAAATTATCAAATCAAATGAATTCAAGGCAGGACACAAAGCATGGAATCAGCGCATTCTATTCAGGGCCTGTTCTCAACTTTCAAATGAGATTCTAAATAGTTCTTAATATTGACGAATTTCATGTATAAATTGGATTTTTGAAATTTAACAAACTGCGTTCATATAAATGTCTATAAAAGCTCCCATAAAATGCAAAATAAGTCTACTTTGTATACGTTCGTTTATTTTTTGCCGGCTCATCATCAAGATACCGTGATTTTTTTTTTTTTTTTTTGAAACCATAATCAAACTTTTTTCCAGGTTTTTTTTAAACGGCTGGCTGATTGTTGGAATTGATAGACAAACCGATTGAGAGATGACATAGGGAGTATGGAGCGATCCTATCGGTTGAAATGGGTGGTTCCTATTGATTAAGGGAGGAAATGATGGACTAACCGCAGGGTCTCTCGTGGGTTGCCGTTAGTTTGTCTATTACCTCCCTCCTTTGTCTATTGCAACCACCCGCTTCCACCAACAGGATCTCTCTACATCACTTTAGTCTTCTTTGTCTATCGCTTTATTTGTTAATTTCAACAATCAGCCCGCTGGTGGCAGCTCGCAGCCGCACAATTGAGCTCTGAAACCGTTGGTCTGGCATCCTCGTGCTCATTCGCTTAGATATATTACGCAGGCGTGCCATGAATTTCGACGAAGACTTTTCACGCATTTATACCGCTGTATCTTACGTATGCGGGTGGTGGCTTCCAACAGCAGTTTTAGAGGGTTCATTCAGCACGCACCCACATCTTTAGAACGAGACACAGATAAAATTCCCAATAAATAGACGGTTTAAGTCGACGTCGCCACAATCATTCACCGAGTATATTTGGACTGCATTTTGCAATTTGGTGCTATAAATTCTGGCTCATCTGGAAAAACACTTACGTGCATAGGAAAACTAATGGCACATACCGACTTTTAAACCAGACTGGAAATTATGGTTCCTAATTGTAAAATGTAGTCCATTTGATCGTTGAAGACCATTAAAGATGCATAGTTTTTCGTGTGATCTTTGCAGAGAGCGAATGAAACAGCGAGGAATCGATTCCTCCCAAGAAGACAGTTTATATTTTGAAAATATTAAAATATTAATGATTCAGGTATTTCCAGAAATTATTTTCTCTAGCCTTACAGGTTTTGGTTGATTTTTTTAAAATTCAATTTTAGTTTATTCTTGTTCGACCGATATGACTGCGTGATTGACTGAATTTGTTTGGAGTTTTTTTACCTTTTTTAGCCTTATTTCCGGCATTTTAGCGTCGTTTAATCTTAGGGGGCCATCCATAAATGGACTACAGTTTGCAATTTTGGAACTATAAATTCTAGCCCAGTGTAAAAACAACGTATGTGCCAATAGTTCCCCTATGCACATAAGTGTTTTTTCGGAAGAGCCAGAATTTATAGTTCCAAATTGCAAAATGCTGTCCAAATTACGTAAGGCACTTTTTCCCATTTTCAGACCCCCCTCCCCCTTGTAAGGCACCGTCAGGCATATCTTACCCTCCTCTAAAAATTACGTAAGGCTCGACTGATCCCCCCCCCCCTCTTTTTCAACTATCGTAGATCTATGCATTACGGTTTATTTTAGAAAAAACACTGAAATTTGAAGGCCAAAATTTTAAGTAGTAAGACTACATTTTTGGAGTAAGGTCATAGGATGTATGAATGATACAATTAGTTTAATAAACAAAAGTACTTGGAGCAAAATTGAAGATTTTTTTCTTCTCTTTGGGGCAATTAAAAGTAGAAAGTTGACGTGAGGATGAAGTGACCACTCATCATCCAACGGAGTGGAGAAGTGGGAATCCAGAGAAATGACAGGAGCATGGACCGATCCGTCAGCAATCGGTGACGTGCTGATTTCCTCTATTTCATCTTGAATTTATTATCAACCTGACGAAAAATGGATTTTTGAATTTTCTTTACACGTAGGCTAGTAAGCTTACGGGAGGCTCAGCCCTCCCCCCTCCCCCCTCCCCCTCGTAAGGCACCGTAAGGTTATTAGAAACCCTCCTCCCCCTGGGAGCCTTACGTAATTTTTGCACGGTCCTTTAAGTATGTGTCATGGGCTGCTTATCCTCATCAATGATTTATAAATTATGAAAGAGATAACTTTATGACAAATTTAACTTTAAAAACTCCATCTTTTACAGACGACAAGACTCGATATAATTCGTAAACTAAGAGCTGTTTTTTCTTGAAATCGGGAGTGTTATTCATCTCATTCTCAAGACTGTAACTCTATGACTGTTATGACTCATCTAGACCATTGCACTCATGAAAAACGCCGTATAAACGGTCAAAATATATACCGGATTCTTTTTGTAAAATAAGAATTTTTCGGGAAACAATTGTATATTTTTCAATAAAACTATCAGAGACGGGTTTTCGCCAATAAATTCAATCAAAGTTTGAATTTTTTTGAAAAATATACCTCTCAGATTATACAGATATTAAAGATTATTATATAGATGAATCAAATTTTGTAAAAAAATAATTGAAGTAAATATTAATCTGACTATCAATTATGTATGAAAGTTTGAGCTTTTTCAACGAATGATATGGATAGCAGTATATTGTATTTTAGTTTTGGTGCTTGAGGAGGATTGATTTGTACATCTTAGTAATATTTTTTGCGCTCTAATGTAATGGTATGAATGGTATGTAGTGGAATGGGATAATATTAAGCTTGGTTTAAAAGCAATACTCTAGCATAATATATGATCAGATACATTCCGTCACATAACTCAGTATATTACTTTGATTAGTTGAAGCAGTTCTAAGAACTGCAATTGTTTTGTTTGAAACTAGGGGAACACGGACATCTGCGGTTGAAGTTTCCTTCTTTAAGTCGCCAGTTATTTTTCATACAAACTGACGTACTATGATGAATTTTGGTGACTTAAAAACGATTGGTGACATGACTATGCATATCATGAATATATAATCATTCTTTCAGGAGTTAGTTTTACTTTTAAAAGTATCTAATTTTGGGATGTTCAATGGCTCAATATTACGGTGTTTCAATTGAATGGTGGTAAATGAAAAGAGTTTGAGTATGCTTGCAATATTTATTAATAACTAAAAACTAATTTAAGTACAATCTAAAGACATTGTATGTTTGCTTAGGCAACACAGTATTCGGGAATGTTCACTTCGAACTTTTGGTTTGGTTTCTTGAGAGACAATTGGCTGGGAGCAGCACCCTTGGCAATCAATTTGCTGAAGTGTTGAGCTTCAGAGCTGGATTTGGGAGCACAGTAGAAGTCAACCTGAAAGGAAGAGATACAATAATAAATATACCGGTTATATATTATTACTGGTAGAAATCTAATAAAGTTGATATGATCTTCTTCTCTGATTGTACTTCTTTAGCACAAAAAAGTACATTACATGCCCCTCTGAATAATTATGCTGCTTCATTTTCTTCAAAATGTCGGAATGATTTAATTTCCTTGAATCTTTTGACGTGAGCCCTAGATTTGCGCTGATAAACATGTCGCAAGCGTATGAATGAAATTCAGATAAATTTAAACAACTGATGCCGTTTTGAAATTACGAATTTTTTTAATTCGTAAATTTGTATGAGGCTTGGTGTTGGACGAAAGATAAATGTGAGCATTAATTTATAAGTTAATAAGCATGAGCCGTTTGCCACACGTAAATAATTGGCTAATTCAGAGACGAATTAAAAATGGGCACCGTTTAGGAAATTTACTTTTCGGTAGAAAAAGTTATGTGGGCCCTGAAAATTAATGCTACACGTGTTCCTACGTGCTGCTAAAAATTAAGTATAGAGCTCGCCTTGCCCAAAGAATGTAACGGGTAAGTACTGGCTACTCACCATTTTCTTGGCGCTTCCAACGGGCTTGGCTGGGTATCTGCAAGTTGGGATAGCGTTGATGGTGAAGCACATGTCGTCTCCTTGGTTGATGGCACGGTACAGTTTGCGGATAGAGGGTCCGTTTTGGTTTCTCTGTTCGTAACTGGCTTCTTGGCTGCTGCTGTTGTTGTTGTTGCTGTTGTTGCGGTTGTTGTTGCGGTTGTTGTTGCGGTTGTTGTTGTTGTTGCTGTTGTTGCGGTTGTTGTTGTTGTTGCGGTTGTTGTTGTTGTTGTTGCGGTTGTTGTTGTTGCGGTTGTTGTTGTTGCGGTTGTTGTCGTTGGACTGGGAAGAGCTGGAGTCGCTGCTAGAGCTGGATGAGCTGGAGGAGGAAGAAGAGGAGCTGCTGCTGGAGTCACTGGATGAGCTGCTGCTAGAGTCGCTAGATGAAGAGCTGCTGCTGGAGTAGGAGGAGTCCTGGTCCTTGGCGTACTTGTTGTTCTTGTAGTACTTGTTGTACTGGGAGTTGGAGGGGTCGTAGTATTTGGTGTTCTTGTAGGCGGATTCGTAGTATTTGTCGTTGTTGTTGTATTTGTATCCGTATCCGGCGTCGCTGCGGCTAACGTAGTTTCCGAATTGGTTGTTCTTGTGGGCACAGAAGTTTTGCTGAGCGCGTTCCTTCTGGGATTTCACTTGAGAGGGGGAAGAAGAGTCAATGACAGCGTAGACGGCAGCGAAGTCTTCTGGGTTCTTGTAGACACAGTTTTGAGGGGCGGTGAAGTCGTCAGCGTATTGGTTGGAGTAGGTTCCGCACATACCACGGACAGCACCTCTGTATTGGTTGGCAGCCTGAAAGCAGTAAAAGGTAAAAGTTACCGATTTGCACGATAATCAGAACTTCAGAGCATTGTAAGTAACGATGCTTCATTTTACATGATATAGTTTTCCTTCACACGTCATGGCTACATTCCTTGTACGTATTTTGCAATTGTAAATTCCTTTATTTATTTCATTTAAGGAGAAAAATTGTCTTAATGACCTTTAAACTAAAAAACACTACATTCTCACAGCCATTGGTAAGTTCTTTTCTTACAGATTAAGTCACAATACTATTTAGCAGAGTTTGAACGTACAAATTAGAGCTTTGGAAGAGAAAAGTTCCATTTTTACGAGTAAAATCTTTTCGGATCCAATGTTTTGATGTCCAACCGAAAGAATGGACCTGGCTTTCAATTGCCTGCAAGAATAGAGGTTGTACTCACTTGAATCTTGATGCGAGCTCCATCATAGATGGCTTGAAGTCCAGATTGGGGAGCGAAGAAGCGGATAGCACCATCAGGAAGAGCGTAGAATTGAGCGTAGATCTTTCCATTGTGTCCGTGGAAGTCAGTGAATTGCTTGTCGTTGAATTGTTGTTCTTGTTTGTTGATGAAGACCTTGATGGCAGCGTTGTTCTTTCCGGAGTTAGAGCTGTGGAGACCGGCTTGAGAGGAGGCTGGTTGCATGAAGATTTCGTATTCTCCGTTGTTCAGGACAATTTTCAATTCCTGTAATATGGAAAACGTTGGTACTGTCAAATGCAACAAACAATCAACTACTTTTGCTCTAGTCGTTCGAAATCATTTGCTAAAATTCTCTGTTTGTCGTTATTTTGTTTTATTAAGGTATTAGGCTTTCATTTGTGTATTTTTCCTTAGTTAATTTTGACGTATTTTCATTCAAACCAAACAGTGACAAGAATGCAGTTATTTAAAATAGTTCAATACAAATCAAGTGAATGAGTTACGTCGAATGAAAGCGATTGCCAAACATTTATAGAAGCAATCAAATTAAGACAGCATTAAACTTAGTATCAACTCAGCAATGGTTTCGTTTTATTAATTGTTTTTAGAATGCTAAGTCATTCAAGAGTTAAGAATGTTGGAAAGATCACTTACCTTTTGGCCGTTGCTATTTTGTCTAGCATAGACGGTAGTGTAGAATCTCTTTTGGTTGTAGTCTCTGTAGCTGTATTGGTTCTTATTGTTTCCTTGAAAGTAGCTGTTGTATTGGTTGTTGTAGTAGTTGTTCCTGTTGACGTAGGTCATGAGGACGTACCAGTTGTTTTGTTGCATGTGAAGGGGGTAGGTTTTGTTGTCAAAAGTGGTAGCGTGCATCTTGTCAGCAACGCAAGCAGCTGAAATAATAGGAATTCAAGATCATGACGATGGAAGGTACAAAAATTCAGAGAGTGTATTTTTCAGCTCAAGTTGAAAGATGGCATGCTTATTCAGAGGGTTTCATAACATTTTTAATGCGCAATAATTGTCATTCAATAATAAAATTATTATGAAAATAACCATCGAAGAAAAGCTATATTGCGTCCCTCTACGTTACAAGATGACTTTCTAACACGTGAGGTGGAATTTATCTCACGTAGGTAAGTCAAATCTCACCAATGTCAATCACAAATCAAATGTAATTGTATGAACTATAAAATTGCTGTAACGCTTCAAAAAGTCTATAGAATTCATGAAACTGATGATGACGGTAAGAATAGTTGCGGAGCTGCTTCTATAATCCTTACCTTGGTATTTGGCTTGGAAAGTGTCTTGCATGAGACGGTCGAAGCCAGAGTAGACGGGGTGGGGGGCGAAAAAGTCAGCGACGTATTGGTGAACTGGAACGTTCTTGAAGGAAGCGGCTACGGAAGGAGCGTTGAAGTAGAACTGGGCGAAGTCGAACTTAGGGGAGAACTTGAAGTAACCATCAATCTTGTTGTGTTGGCCATTGGGGTTTCCGAAGTTTTCAGACTGGTATTGGTATCCTAAATGACGGGCGTAGGCGAAAGCTTGGTAAGTGTAGTTCTTGACGGCATCAGAAACCTGAAGGAAATATGGAAATTTGAATTACCTTAAATAAAGTAACAATATATGGATGAAATAAGCACAAAGAAGGTAAAAAGAAAAGAAAATCTGAAAAATACGCAGAGCTGCTGAAATAATTTTTTTACAGGAGTTTCGAGCCATATCAAGGGAATATATCCTGTTTAAAATGGAAGTGAAACTGTTTAATACATGTTTATTCACTCACCTTGTCAAAGTTGATGGAGAAGTGGGCTTCGTTTAATCTGTTAGCGGCAACGGTAGCGTTACGGCAAGCAGGCATCATGTATTCTCCTTGTTCCATTTGTTGAGAGCACTGTTTGTACATTTGGCTTTGGCGGAAGTAGTCACGGAACTCTTGGCTTTGCTTCATATTAGCCTGTAAAACAAGAGATTAATAGCTGAGCAGGAGAGAAAAAAAGAATATGAAGAAAAAATATTTAAATGTCTTATTGTGCAAAAAGAAAGAAATTAAAATTAATATCCGAAGTCATCTCGAACTCCATGTAAGATCTCCTGACAGGAGTCAGAAATCCAATAATTTTCAACTCACTGTTCAAATCAAGAGGAAAGCAATTAGATCAGTTGTCCGAACATGGTAGCTGTTCATGTCAAAGGGGCGCAACGCCTTTAAATACTTTTGAGAAAGAAAGTGGGGAGTACTGATGAGGATCTAAAGTGCTACAATTAATTTTTTTTCGAAGAAATAGTACAGCCTTAACGTGATAGCTTACTTGGAATTGGAATTGAGCACCATTGTCGAGGTTTTCTCCAGATTTAACGTTGGCGTAGAAGCGGGAGTTGGCGTCGGCGTTGAAAGCTTGAGCGGCGTTGACGAGAGGAACATTGGGCATGTAAGCGGTGGCGTCAACAGCAACCTGAAAAACGAAATTGGATTAATCATTGACCTAAAGCCAAGACTAATTTGCAATTGAATAAATAAGAGAGTGCACATGAGTTTTGATCTGTGGTTTGTAACAGTAAATTTTTACTTCAAGGGACAAAAAATTTTTGGGTCAAAAATTAATTTTATCGCGGCCCGTAAGCAACTGATGCGACTATTGGGACAGACACGTCAGTTACGTGTTCTAAGTAATGAAAACTAGCTGGAAAGGATGTTTTGAGAAAACATTATTTTTGACAAAAGAACTAAAATAGAGGAGTTTGAGCACTGAAAATAAAATGCTTGCATAAGTTCCGGTAATACCTTGTTTTTGTTGTTGTTGGCATTGTTAGCACCGGCGTAGAAGAGGAAACGAGCCTTTTCAGCGACTGGGCTACGAGCGTAAGCAAGAGTGGCGACGTAATCAGCGTTCTTTTGTCCGAAGAATTGAGCAGAGATGTCGATAACATCGATGTTGGCACCTGAAATTTTAAAAGCAGCAACGGGTGATTTAACGGAAGGTTTTATTAAAAATAGAAACAAGACAAGTATGGAGTGATGATAATAAAACTTAAAGAAAGATGCAAAATTGCATTGTTAAGGCATTATCTCGACATTAAAGGAATAATGTACTTCAATTTTAAAATAAAACATTCTCAAATACCCGATAGCTGCAACTATTGCTGCATGGGGAGAATCACTCCTAATTCAATAATTTAAAAATTCTTCCCTGCTGAAATGGGATGGTTGTCGAATAAAACAATTTATTTTTTATAATTGCCCATATACAAGGAAATACAATGATAGGCACTTTGATACTTCGAAAGTAGTTAAAACAATTTTTACTCACTTTGAACTCCAGATTGAGCACGGCTGGCGAATTGGTTCATTCTCTGTTCGTTGTCAGGTTGGTAGGAAGATGGAACAGCATCGTTTTGGTTGTTGTTGTGGTTGTTAGAGTTACCTTCGTTGTTGTTTTCCTTGTTGGCGTATTTGTTGGCTGTAATATTCAGAGAAAAAATACTGTAGTGACATTCATGTACATAAAGAGAGCAGTCACGCCAAACAGTTGAAAAAAGTACTAGGATTAAATTTATTTTGCTGTAGAAAGTATGACGTAAATTTATCAAATATTACATTTGTGTAAGAGGGGCGCGAGGAGTGTACCTTTCTGTATGTAGTGGTAACTAAAATATGATATTTTGAATTTTAGAAAGATCAAGATATATTATAACACAAACTTTCAAAGAAAAGCGGAGACTGTTGATATCGATGTTCACCGAAGAGTAATTGTCTTTTTACTTTTAATTAGGTGGTCATTAGATTAAAATCAATTTCTCCAAAGTTCTATATCTTAGAGGCAGTGAAAAAGAATGAAATAATTTACTTACCATAGTTCAAGGCGAACTTGGCGGATTTGGCGGCAGATCTAGCTGGGTCATAGTAGACATCGAAGTTGTTGTATTGGATGGTCTTTTCAGCCCATGGGAAGAAAGCAGCGGAGAAGAAATCGTTACGCTTAGCGAAGTTGTAGAAGTCAGCGAATTGGAAGCTTTGTTGGTCACCCTTGTATTGGCAACGGAAGGCAAAACCGGTCTTTTCTTCACCGTAGACTTTCTCGAACTGGAAAAGAATCGTGAATCAATTGAAATTCCCATTATCTTAAGAATTGGAAGATTTTTTTCGATTGTAAAGATTAATGTTCGTGCCACAGAACATTTCTTTGCACGGAAATTTTACATTGTCCATCGAGACAAAAAATACACCATTCATCATCATTTCAGTCAAAAGCTAATGCAAATTTTAATTGAAACGAATACTTTCTTTGGTATTTTCAATTAATACATCTAGTATTGTGCATCGTGCCATCCTGTACCGGATGTTTTTTTGGTGTGATGAGATAATATTCGCTTACTTTAATTGTTGGTTTTTCTCGTAATGTCCACTCATAAAATTAATTTAGCCAAGCAATTTTTCATACCTTGTTCTTGTTCTCGTTGGCGAAGATGTACTTAGTGTTTTCGTTTTCTTGGAGGGGGCGGAAGTCGAAGATGTTTTGGATTGCGGTGTAAGGGTAAGATCCGTAGTGGAAGATTTTTTGTTCGTTCTGGTTGTTCATAGGCTTCATGTAGAATTCGACCTTGGTGTTGGCGATGTCCACATTGGCGGCGACCTTAACTGGGATGTTAACAAAGATGTTCTTGGCAAGACCAGCAACGTAACGTTCGTGGTTGAATGGAGTGACGAATCCAAGTTCAGATTTCAATTCAGTGGCGTAACTGTTTGAAAAAGAGAGGCATGAAAAGATGACGAAAGAAGTAAAAAAATTGTTGGATAATTTCTCAAAATTAAAACACCATTGCAAATATCATCTTGAGCACTTAAAAGTGTGAATAATTAGGCTGGAACATATTGAACTACGTAATAATTGGCTCATAATTAATCAAACTGTTAATACTTGTTGTACTTGAAAGCTTATTTCCAAAAATTTCAGAATCCTAAATCATGCTGTAGTATGCCACGTACTAACATTTCTCTTTACACATGAAGCAGTACTGAATTAACTGTGAAAGCCGACTAAAGTAGGTGTGAAAATATGTATAGTTTTGCCGCCAACTTCCAGCCAATTCCAATCCAGCAAAATATCTGTACGAATCTTCGAACTTTTTCGGTATGAAATTTCTCCAACTAATACTTCAGGTACTGCAGAATGGTTAAAATATTGGAGATATGGTCAGGAATGAATGTTCTAGAAATTATCAAGGTTTGAATGTTTTGATTCTTCTGGAATGAAAATCTAAGGAACTTTGCGGAGGAACGAAAACTTACACAATTTCAATTTCGGCGGTTACGTTAACAGCTTCAGGGATACGGAAGAGGTTGTTGTTGTTGTTGTTGTTGTTGGAGTTGTGACCTTGAACTCTGGCTTGAACTTCTCCACCGGCTTGGACGAGAGTGGGGACCTTGAGAGTGTAAGAGAATGGCAGACCAGTGGCAGTGGGGAAAGCAAGGGAGAGAGAGATGTCGTTGTAGAATTTGGTGGAGTTGAAAGATTGTCCATTTTGAACCTTAGAGAGAGCATCGTTCAGACCTACAAACAAAACGTTAAAGGATGCATTAAAGAGTTAACTCCATCAGGGTTCTGACACATCAGAGCTCAAAATTGAAAAATTTCTGAGAGTGAGTCCACATATATTCATGGCACAACTTCCTTAACAGCCGCTCGATTTACTTTTCTCCAGCTTTAATGTTTCATCGGATCTACTTACTCTCTAAGAATAATACAATGCTGAATGAAATTAAAAATGATTGTATTTGCTCTCCTTGATATAAATCGAAACTTAAAGAGTTTAAATATCGGGCCGCGAGAGAGACTCGCAATTTTGATGTAGAAAAATGAGTCACGTACGTCTTGGGATTTGGTTGAAGAATTCTTCGTCGAAGAAGGCCCAGCGCTTGGCTCCGAAAACGGTGTATTGGAGGAGGGCTTCAACTTCTTGTGGGTAGTCAGGCTTAATGTTGAACTGTCTGAAGATTTGTTCGGCAGAGAATTGCTGGTTCATTTCGGATTGTTGTTGGTATTCTTCTCCATTGGTGAACTGTTCTTGGATCTTTTCAACGAGGTCACTGGCACTGGAGGTCATGGCTCTGAACTAAAAAAGAAAAAGTTGAATTCTCATTAACCAATGCGTTTAGCGAACAGTAATCACAGCAGTCTCAATTCATATTCTATGACATATTTGCACCCAAATTCTGATTTTTAAGCATCAAAATGTCAGTTTGTACTTTCTTTCCGCCATAAGGATTCATGTAATTTCAAACTTCAAACACGCGTTTCTGGAAATAGCAAAAACTGTACTTATGCGCCTTGTCATCCAAGCCCCTCGATTTTCCTCATTAATGCAGTAGTACAAAATTATTTGAAATATTTCTGAGACTTTGATATCCTATTTCCAACAGGGAAACATCATGGTGTACACATTTAATTTTGCTTCACGACAGGATAGGAGAAAGTATCATTCATACAAAACTGTGCTCTTCTTTTTCTTTTTTTTGACGCGTAGAACAATTGAATATTTTGGAAAAAATAGATCCTCACGGATATTTGTGTCTCAAGAGAGCGAATTGAAAAGTGCGTAAAGTAAATTCGAGCTTCCAAGACATTCTTAAGAGAGGAATTGTTGTTTTAAAAGATTTAAGGAGACTTACGCTGGCAACACGTTGAGCGAATCCACCGAGGTAACGGTGAAGGGCAACGTAAACTTGGTTGGGGATTAAGGAGTCCTCACTCTGGATCATATCGGCAGACACTCTGTAGGCAAGGTTTTCTTCCTTGACGATGTAGTCGCGGAGCCATTTCTTGGAGTATTGAAGACCGTAAGTCTTAGGGCTGAGGAGAGCAATAGCGGATTGAGCAGCTTGGGCGCTGAAATGAAAAGAAAACAAAATTTTGATTTACCTCTCACAAGTACACTTTTTAGAATCATATTTCATGCGTTGTGAAGTCAATTTTAAAATGTAACCATGGTTTCACAAAAACAATAGAAAATGAAATAGATAAATAAAAAAATAAATAAAAATGAAAAATAGAAATCATATCTTGTGACTTTCACGTTAATACGCGTGAGATCAAAGGACACCTCCATTACCATTGTAATGGAATCAGTTGAACAATTATGTTACCCCAACTCCTCAATCCCTGTTCCTTCGATTCCTGCATCCTTTCTTAATGAATGAACTGTTTCTTAAAAAATGTACAAACGTAGTGATAATACTCACAGTTCTTGACGAGACTCGGAGTGGGCCTTGGCAGCGTTTTCAAGGGCGGATTTGACGGCAGCGTTGACTTGCTGGTCTTGGTCTTCATTGGTGAATTGAGCCATACGTTGGAGGGTCTGGGCAGATGGGTTGGTTCCGAAGATTAAGAAGACAGCGGCAACACGGACTTCTTGGTTTTCTTGGGTGTTTTGGTAGATCTTGAAGAGGACATTGCGGGCAAGGTTGGGGTAGACGCGTGCAAGTTCGTTAAGGGAGAGGACCATGACAGTGCGTTGGAAGTTGGAGATTGGGACCTTTCCTTCAAGGTAGGGCTCGAAAACTTCGAGGATCTTGGGGTGAGCAAAGTTTCCAATGGCACGGATGTAAGCTTGGATCTTGCGGCTGTCACCGTTGGCAACGGCTCTCTTGAGGTTTTGTTCATAGTAGGGAAGGTATTGGTGAGCAACAGCCTTGGCATGCTCTGGGAGGACACGTCCATAAACGTGGACAGGGTAGTAGTTGTGGGCGTTTCTGGCGTTGACATCGGCTTTACGGCAAAGCTCAGCGAAAGCAAGGAGAGCAGTTTCGTTGAGTTGGTTCTGGTGTTGAACATTGTTGGATCTGACAAAGTTCTGGAAAGGAATAAAAAGAAAATTGTGCAAATTAGAATTTTGTTAGCATGATGCAAAATGAAATGTGTTTTTGGACGCAACGCTAAAATTACTTCATAACAATGCACTTTTTCTTCTATTTATGAAAAATTGAAAACTATACTGTAAAATGATCCTCAATTCAAAGTTTCCACAATGGTATAATGTTAATAAACGGATATGCGGATCATTATGAGCCATTATTCACGGATCGAATTTACATCTAAATTTGTATTGATTCATAAATTTATCAAGGAATTGTGATCGTTGGAAGAATATTTTCATCCTTGACCATTGCGAGTTGCACAGTTTCATGTTTAAAAAATTCGATTTTTTTCAACTAAAAAATCACTCAAAATACAAGATAAGTGTTCACTTTATGATTTAGGATTGTTTTTTTAGTGCCTCAAAACTGAAAATAAGAAAAGGAACGTTCTACGGTCTTCCGACAAAGTTTCCAACGTCACTCGTTGCTTCTTCAAGGTGTTATCCGAATCCGAGTAGGGAAATATCAAGATAGAAGTAATACTTACGAAGAAAGAGTTCATGTATTCCTTGTCTGGGAAACGAGCGGTGACTGGAAGACGGCTGATCATGCGAGCGGCTTCGGCGTCGGAGACTTGTTGGTGTTCAATGATCTTTTGGATTTGCAAAAAGGCAGGTCCGGTACCGGCTTCAACTAAGGCATCACAGAAGGATTTCCTGCAGGCAAAGTTAAAAAAATTGAGGGTTAACTAAAAATATTCCTGAACATTAGCCAATGATAATAGAGCGCTTCAAACTCAAAGTCTCCATACACGGGGAACTAGATAACATCTCTTTCCAAAAAAATATAAAGGAGAAAGTTCTAAGGCAAGAATTTGTTTGTGATTTCAATTGAGTTTTTAATTCTAAAAAAAAAAAAAAACCAAGTTAATTCGAAATATCACGACAATCCCAAGGGAGATTTTTCAATATCTGAAATATATCGGGGACAAACCCCAGAAAATAATTTATAATTTTCCCGAAGCATTGAGTACAACACCTTTCAAATGGTCCAACGACCCTTGCAATTAGTACAGAGGTTAATTCACAATTTCATTCTATTTATCAATTTATATATTAGGATATACTAACCAGGCGAGAGATTTCAGAGCATCTTGACGGCTGTGGCTGGAGGCCTGGGCGGAGTTGAAATGAAGCTCTTGGGAAGCTTGTTCCATTTGTTTCGCGTCCAGGGTTCTGAGTTCCTCAACCAACATGTTGAATTTAGCCAAAGTGCTTTTTTGAGTAATTTGACGTGGGTCGTTCAATTCCTCAGCAATTTCTTGGGCGAGCTTACGGGCAAGAGCAACTCCGTTAACTTGTTTAGCGGATTGGATACTGTTACCGTAGTTTCCGATGAAGTAGGGGAAGAAAGGAGTTTGAGGAGCCTTGTACATGCTTGGACGTGGTTCATAGTCCTCTTCGCTGCTGCTGGAGACGGAAGATCCAAAGGAGCTGTTGTCTTCAGAGCTGGATGAGGAGCTGGAAGAGCTGGAGGAGCTAGAGGAGCTGGAGGAACTGGATGAGCTGGAGGAGCTGGAGGAGTCAGAAGAGTCGGGGGAGCTGCTGGAGGAGGAGGATCCAGATCCGTTGTGGCGGGCAAAGCTGGCGAATTTACCGTTGTTGTAACGGGAGTTGTTTTCTTCAGAGCTGCTGGAGCCAGAGCTAGAGCTGCTAGAGCTGGAGCTGCTGCTTGAGCTGCCATTGCTGTTGTTTTGTCCATTGTTTCCGTTGTGTCCATTGTGTCCGTTGTGTCCGTTGTTTCCGTTGTGTCCGTTGTTTCCGTTGTGTCCGTTGTGTCCGTTGCGGCCACTGTTATTCTTTTCGTCTTCGTTGTCGTTGTTGTTGTTGTTTTCAAAACTGTTGTATTTGTATTGGGAGATATCTCTGCGGGAGCGACTGCGAGAGACGTTCTCGTCATTGTTGCGGTTGTTGTTCTTGTTGTTGTTGTTGTTGTTGTTGGCGGAATTGTTGTTGTTGTTGTTGTTGTTGTTGTTGGCGGAATTGTTGTTGTCGTTGGCGTTATTGTTGTTGTTGTGGTTGTTGTTGCGGTTGTTGTTGTTGTTGTTGTTGTTGTTGTTGTTGTTGTTGCGGTTGTTGTTGTTGTGTCTTCTGTAGTATTGGTCTTCTTCGGAGCTGCTGCTTGAGCTGGAAGAGGAGGAGGAGGAGCTGCTGCTGCTAGAGCTAGAGCTGGAACTAGATGAGTCAGAGCTGGAGCTGGAGCTGGAGGAGCTGCTGCTAGATGCACCATTGTTGTTGTAGTGTTGAGCGTCGGCATTTGGGGAGGCAGCGTTGTAGTCGTAGACCAAGTTGTTGATCTTGCGGGCGTTGGAGACCATACGAGGAGATCCGTTGGATTGGTGGAAGGAGGCCAAAGTCAAGTTCATGACACTGACAACCATTCCCTTCTGTGATTCGTACATCTGTGGGCTGATGACGATTTTGTTGGTAGAGACAGAGGATTGGATGTGGTATTGTTTCACATTGCCGGAGATAATGACACGGTTGATGTTGGAGCGCTGAAAAAAATAAATCAATTTTAGTGTTTTCAGCGTTAATAAAACGCAAGAGATGTGTTGTAGTAACAATAGATTTGATTATATTACAGTCAAATTTTATGATTCAGTTCCATGAGCAAAAATAAAAGGGAATTGTTTCATTTGAAATTAAAAAGCAAAAATCAAGAGAAATGATTATTTCAGTTTTCTGAAATTACTTACTAAGAATTCGAATTACCAAATTTTCTGGAGATCAAATACTGGCCACAAACATGTAGTAGCACAAGGATGGATAAAGTCACCATAATTTTTGAAGAGAATGGCGTTCATTTTCTTTTTAAATTAAACAAAATTACCATCAGAGAAGACGTCACGCGTCCATTTTACTTAATACTTTTTCTCATATCAGGAGTGTTATATCAATTGCTCAAAGGTTCTTTTTTAATCAATGTAAAACTATGAAAAAAAGCAGTGGTAAATAAAATTTATTGACTTTAAAGCATCCGCAAGCTTTAAGGCACCAGAAGGTAACGCAAAAATAACTGCTGAGACTTACGGAGAGGAACTGTCCCATCTGGTTGCTGGCGGGTTTCCAGTTGGTGAGACCAGTGATACCAAAGTGGTAGGCAGAACGTTCTTCACATTTGCTGTAGTTGGTGGTCTTGACGATGTCGATGACTTGTCCGTTTTCACGGAGCTTGGGGAAAGGAACCAACCAGGGTCTAGTTTGGAGGGTAATCTCTGGCAGAGGTGAGACATCGTAGAGAGTTTCACATTCACCGGTGACGGAGTCTTCCATGGTCTTGTAAACACCGTAGGGCTTGTTTTCCTTGGGGAGTTGGTTGTGGCTGGATTTCTTCAAGTTTTGACCTTGGGTGTCAACTTGGATTTGGCTCACAACAGCCTTGATGATGTTGAGTTCCCAGTCGGAGACATTCTTGTTAACGCGAAGGTTGGAGACAACTCCTTGCTTCAGGTTAATTTCGAATGGTTGTTCGCTGAGGGGCATGTTCTTGTAGTTCAACTGACTGGAGGGAATGTGAGATTCATAACCAGCAGGGAGTTCAGTGTGAACTTGAGCGATTTCGGCATTTTGGATCTGGAAACAAAATAAACCATAATCATTACTGAGGTCGTGATAGTACTCCTAAGACTACCTATAACCTATACGATCCATAACCTATCCTAATAGCACTTAATTTGTCTTCAGATGGCTATTGACTCCTGACTTGGAGAAAAACCTTGAAACCCGTAATCAGAGGAAGATAGAAAAGATAAACAAGAAAAAGAAGGTTGCGATGGTACCATGATTTATACCCGTAATTACAGTTCCAAAATGAATGTAAGACGCAGGAACCGTTACTTCAAAATTAGCTAAAACGAATGTATTTACATCTTCATAAACTAACAAAAATTTTCCTTAAAGGAAGGGGAAGGGGGGATGTCTATCCATACTTCACAGGAGTGTGATGGTTTTCAGTGGCTTGAGGAAACAGTAGCCCCCCCCCTCCACTCTATGCTTTACAAAACTAACCTCATCTAAATAAGAACTCGAGGTTGATGAAAAATTGCATCCACACAAATTTGCGATGGTAAAAAAACTGAAAGTGCAGTAAATTAAATACTATTTTTAACGCTCGCCGTAAAGAGAATAGGGGATTTTTTAGTCATTGTATTGATTTTTTATTCCCATCGAAGACAAAGACGAGAAGATGCTAATGATTGCCAACATTCTAGTTTATACGCCTTACAACAGAGAGGGTTTTTTAACACGTACTTAAACCCAATTTCAGGGACGCAGAAATAAAAGAGTGAAATCCCGTTTAATGTGAGGATAGTAAGACCCACCTGGGCGGATAATCTGTCACTGGAGAGAGGTTGGACGATGAAGTTGGCTCTGAAGAGGACTCCGGCATATTGGTCGGCAACTTGGTTAAGGGCGGTCAGGGTGCGTCCGTTAACGTCGTACTTGTAAACGTTTCCGTTTTGCCAGCCTGAAAAGAATAATTTTTACAATGATTTAAATATATTGAGAAAACTTCTATATTTTTCCACTCTATGGTAACGCAAGAGGTCTCTGAAAAGTTGAGTCCCTTAATAATTAGATTGCTTTCGAGCGAGGACTGTGTCTCATCTATCTCGCTCTCTCCCATTTCCTACATTTCCACAAAATGAAAACTCCCGTGGATTTTTTCATATCAGGAAATCTTTTTATTTGAGAATTTAGCCTAAGAATTGTAAGAAAATGACTCAGCTGTCGACTTTCATGGTAAAGAATAGAATCATGATGTGGTGTGGCTGGAAACTATCAATTTTGATCACAGCGTATCAATTTTAATCACAGCGTAGTTTCTGTTTTGGCACCGAATATTGAATGAGGATGATGCATGGTAGAAAAGCTTTCCACACCATGTGAGTTTACCAACACATCACTTTTTTCAAAATCCAAAAGTACGATCTTAATAAATTCAAATTTTTTCTGTACAAAATACATAATAAGCTTATTCAGTGACTTTAGATTCTTGCATTTGTGGAAAGCAGAGAGTGCTCAACAAATCTGGAAAAATTATTGAGAGCCATGTGCACTCTATATTTTTCAGAAATTCAATAATTAAAAATCACTGAACAAGCTTACTAGGATTGTTATAGCAATAAATACAACTTTTATACAGTCACAGCCCCCCCCCCCTCGATATATTTATCATGATCATGGAGAGGCTCTTTTCAAAGAAAATAACATGCAAAACAACCACTAAAAATTAAATTAACAAAAAGTTTGATCCGGTTATAAAAAGTTTAAATTAGTAAAAAGTTACTTAAAAATAAAAAGTTTGATCACGTTTAATGAAACAAATTGAATAAAAGTTAATTAAGTTTTTACCGCCCCCCCTACCCGGCTAAGAGGAATGAGGTGTTTGCGTAAGTCTTTTACGGAACACATTGAAAAGGGTTAACTTGAAATCGCTAAATTGCACTATATTTGCCCATTCAAATTATAATTTTTGTTCTTTAAAATTTGAGTACTTTAGGAATTATGTTGAATTCAGAACTTACCATATTGACTGCAACTGGCGGCTGCCACTGTAACAAAACAATAGAAAAATTCAAGATTAGTCAAGGATAAAGTGTGGTAATTAATGGCACGAATAAAATTGTAGGATTTGAAGAAGTCATTTTTAAGGTGTAATCTGCCGCAAAGTTTTTTATTTCAAATCAGAGTTAATTTATAACAGCTCCATATATCGTTTCTACAGAGTGCCAAAAAAGGGCCTGGCCCCCCTCCTACTTTTTGATCAAACCGATTTGGAGGCATAAAATTTTGAAGGAGCTTCTTGATCAAATGAGCTTTTGGATCTCCTCCCCCCCCCCTCCTCCACACAATTTTTTAGAACGGCCCTGAAGTGTCACGTGGATCCAATTTCCTTCTCTTATATAATTTTTGCCCTCCTTTGATGTTAATTTCGTATCCCATGACGTATTAATCCAGAGGCGGATCCAGCAATTTGGCAACACCGGATTTCCTCCATTTAAACCTATGCTAAATAATCGATTCTTGTCGGAGCACCTGGTCCCTCCAAGAATCGATACATTTCCATAGGTTTAAATGGAGAAATGACAATATTGCCAATTTACTGGATCCACTAATGTATGAATCATAGGAAGTGCTGGAGAAAAATATGAAGCCCCTTGCACTTTCCCCATTTAGATATTTATTTTCAACAAACCGTATTGGAAACTTCAAGTTCCAAGAAGAACAAGACAAGAGAATAATAGTTGGCTCTACTAAAATTTTGGAGGGAAAAGCGTCAAAAATGCAAATGAAGCCGGAGCTATGGCAGTATGAAATTTTCCAGATCAATAAACGCGCTTCTGGGATAAATAAAGTTACATAAAATTCTAATCCCCCTCCTGCAGGGCACGGAATTTAGGATCAAAATTACTAGGAGCGGTAGCGACCCCGTCAAGCCTTTAGAAATCTCCAACAACCGAGAATGGGATACATTTTACGCCGCCGAGACTAACTATAAGAGATTGATTCTCGAGGACACTGGTAAGACGTTTCCTCCAATATATAAAAATTCTATCGTGTGACCCAACACGACAAAAATTACACCGCTGAAAATGCTGCAACCGTGGCCTGGGAGTCGAACTTTCGTGAAGAGTTAATATTAATTATCATATCTGGGGCAAATATTAATTCTTTTTTCCAGGGGATCTATCTAAAGCACCAGTGGCGTGGCGTGATTTGCAATATATCGATTGATTGACCATTAAAACCTATGGAAAAGTATCGATAAACAGGGTGTTCGCAGCGAACACCTCAAAAATCGATTCTTTACCATAGGTTTAAATGGCATACCAATCGATACATCGCAATTCACGCCACGCCACTGTTAAGCACGTAAAGTAACAGGAGAGACAAGAAAAACCCTCGAAAACTTGAAAAGACCACTGAACAGAGAGCTGTTGAACATTCAAATAGGACATTAAGACCTCAGATTTAAAGTAAACCTTACGACATGAAATATCATCATTAGAGAGTTAAGCTCAAACATCGATCACGGAGGCGTGGAATAAGAGCCACAAATTAAAGATTTAAAGCGGATCCGCAAATTTTGGATTCCCTCATTTGGAATAGCTGAACAGATTATTTCACGTCGCGATCTTTGATACGGATAAATAACTAGAGAGCTTTTGAATGACTTCGACTCTAGAACAATTATCGAATTGGGAAAATCAGTCTGCGGCAAATCACGGAAAAATATTTTTGACCCGAAACTTCTGAAGTAGTTTTCGACAGAAGATCACTTTTTCACTATATCCAAAAGTCACAAAATGAGAAACTCACCGAGCAAACACAACAGCGCTGGAGTCCACATGATGATCACAGAAAGGATCTGACTCGAAGTGATTTGAAGCTCCCCAGTCCGAGCTTTTATACAACTTTGAAAAATGATCAGTAAGCATTTTCGCTTGCGCGAGCGTATGATTGCCGATTCATTTTCCGCGCGAATCAGCGGAACCAGCAAGTTTTTTCTTGATAACAATGGAACTTAAAAAATTCCGAGCATTCCACCAAAAGCTTGAAGTCTGAGCTTTTGAGGGAGGTATTGGCTTTTAATTTTTGATGAAGCATTCGTCGAATATTGATTTTTTTTGTGTATCTTAGAAATTTCGCTGCAGTCATTCACTGGAAATGAACTTCTGTTTCTCCAGTAGCTATGAAATTTAGGAAATTGACGTCGAATACATCGTTACTAAGAGCTCTTTTTTAGCTTTATAAATGTTTTTCATGCAAAAGAGAAATTCGTTGCAACGAAATTGGAATTTTTTCGCGTTGCTCTCAGATTTATATTTTCAGGATTTATATAGGCTACACGGTTGGAAAATCTACATCCAAAGCTTTACTCTCAAAAAGTTAAAGTTTTAAGCTGTTGAGTGACAAGTAATTTCAAAAGAAGCGTCGGTGGCGAAAATATTGTATAAGTATTTGCAACCATGTCTAACTTTTTTTTTTAAAAAAAAAATATAAAGGTTCATAGTGAACAAAAATTTAAAATTGAGTCATTGATGCGAGAGCGCCATGTAGATCAGTATTTACAAACACAATTGGGACAAAATCCCCCCCCCCCTAATATTACATCAAACTAGATGCGAGCATGTCGGTTTGCAATCCGCAGTTTAAAAAGTGCTGTTTTGATGAAAGAAGCATTTAAATTGGACATATTTCTGCTAAAAGGAACTATAGACGAGTGGGAAAGATGGACTGTGCTAGACAGTCGGATAAGAAAAAATATAAAAGTGGACTTGATTCTCTTTGGGAAAAAGGAAAAGCGGGATTTTACATTCTACCAAACGGAACCAAGCGCCAACTGTATGTGGCTGCGGCACTCATGAGCTGTGGGCATAGCAAAAGAGCGTTGTGAACAGGGCTCATGAGTTAAAACGGACCAAAGGCGACCGCAGCGGCGGCTCGCTGACGTAACTGGCGCTTTATAATTCCCATTTATTCAGACGGCCCGCGACTAATAAACACACCCCTTTTCCTCCACCTGTCTCTGGTTCCGTTTAGCAGAAATACCTCCAATTGGATCACATTTTGCAATACGGAACCATACTATCTCTGGCTCACCCATAAAAGCACATATCTGCATAGGGAAACCAATGGCATGTATGATGTTTCTAAAATGGGCCTAAATAGTGGTTCCTTATTGCAAAATGTAATTGCTAGGGAGTTATCCAACTTCACGCCTGAATTACACTTGGATTACATTTTGTAATAAGGAACCACTATTTTTAGCTCATTTTTGAAACAACATAAGTGCCATTGGTTTCCTTATGTAGATATGCGTTTTTATGGAAGAGCCAGAGATAGTAGTTCCTTATTGCAAAATGTAATCCACTTGATTGATGGTTTTTAACATTTGTTTTACTTCCAGGTATTTTCCGCCTGAAGAATACTTCTGCTGCAAACCACGAATGGAAGTGAAGAAATATTCGTTTCCGCATTTCATGGACTGCTGTGGTGTTTGTCGTACCACATCTCAAAAGAAGCCTGCTCGTGACATTCAAAGGAGAGCATGCACTATGAAAACATACGATTAAAGGACAGTGCAAATTTGAAAGGCTTTTTTCAGTAACGTGCCATCAAAGGTTTGTCATCTACCATCGTTTCACGCATAGTAGAAACTGTTAAGTAAATCCTCGAATTTATTATTAAAATTTTAAGATTGCTGATTTTCTTTTTGTTTTTAAGGGCCACGATCAATAGAAAATATCCGAGCTGAAAAGTAGATCACCTCGCACAAGCGATGCAATCAATGGCTATTTTACAAGTTGGCAACACCGTTTTTTCTCCATTTAAATCCATTAAAAATATCGATTTTATGAGAGGCAAGCTGCCTCACTAGGAATAGATTTTTCTGCATGATTTCAATGGAGAAAAACAGCGTTGCAAACTTTTAAATATTGTCAATTGATCCAATCGACTACTAAACGGGGTAAGAAATGAAGCACCGAACTACATGTGGACCGGATTTTTCCGTAAGGAACTACATTATCCGTTTCATCGGTAAAAATACTTGTGTGCATAGGGAAACTAACGGCACATACGTCGCTTCTAAACTGAGCCGAATACTGTCGTTCCAAATTGCAAAATGTTGTCCATATTTTCCTTTTAAAATATCACGTATGATTCGTAGAACACAGGGAAAACTTTCAACGTTAACTAATAAGGGTAAATTAACGTTCGTAAATGGTTCGTAAGATCGAACGTTCAATTGGACTACATGTTGCAATTGGAGGCTACTTATGCTGGCTCATCCACAAAATCAACTATTTACGTGGCGAAACTAATGATGCAGATGTTGTGTGTGAAATGAGCCAAAAATCGTAGTTACCTATAGCAAAATCTAGTCCAAATCGCATGACCAAACTTTTTCTATCAGCTGGGTCAAATCAAAATGTTTGCTTTCTAGAACCGAATGTTCAGTTTGACAAACCGAAAAATTCGATCGATATGGAACGCCAATGGTACGCCTCTTTACGATTGAATTTCTGTCTCAGTATGCTTGAATCACCTTGCTATTTTTCACGGTTGCGAAAAAGAACTCTCCAACTTTACTTTTTCCTTGCTTGACTTGAGAAAGTTATTACTCTATATAAAGCTGCTGTTCCCACTCACTATGCCCCCCCTAGATAAAAATTGGCCGAAGCGATTTCCTTTAAAATTGGTACACGCTTAGCTATTGTAATGAGGAGTTGATTAAAATTATTCCCATTCAAATCCGCTGCCTCGGATGCCCGCAAGAGCGAAAAGTTATTTCTCCATATAGTATTACATTGGAGATACGCGGTTGTTTACGCGCATCGCGCCGAACAGGTTCAATCCTGTTGCGTGACGTCACTGCCTTA